>PVKP010003727.1:0-63249 GCA_004027715.1 Plecturocebus donacophilus
CTGCTGCTGCCGAGCGGCCGCGGCCGCTGCTCCGCCCGCCGCAGCCGCGCGGCGCGGCTCCCCCCTGACGTCATCCGCGGCCCGCTCCGACATTCTTTCCGCTCCTACAATGTAACAAAAAAAAAGGGGGGAAAGAGTCGCGCGGGGGACGCTTTTTAAGGAGGCGCCGGAGAGTTCCGGCGGCGTGCGTGGCCCGCGGACCGGGTGGGGCGCGCTGACAGCGCCCCCCAGCCGCCCAACCCCCTGAGCCCGCCTCCTCGCAGCCACCCCCAGCCCCGGGCGCAAAGTCCGCGGAGCGGACTAGCTTTCGCTTTCGACTCTTGCGGCCCCGGGAGGGAGGGGACTGGCGGCCCGCGGCCCGCCAGTGCGGCGCTGGGTCCCCTGCTTGCCTCTGCCCAGGGGACCCGGCGCGGAGGCCGGCGCCCGAGCGGCCCCGCTCCAGCCCCGCGCCCCACCACAGCAGCCCGCGCGGGGAAGCCCAAGCCGCACCCCAGGTCCTCCAGGGGCCCACCCGGCGGCCGCTCGCATCCCCGGGCCCGGCCCTGCTGCCCCGCTCCTTCCTTCCGTCCGCTCGTCAGTCCGAGCGGCGGCGCCAGGCCCGCTCCCTTAAGCCGAGGCGCCTCCCGCCGCCTCCTCCCACTTGCCGGTCCCTCCCTCTCAGCTCGCTCCGGCGAAGTTTGCTCGTCAAGCCCCCGGAGTGGAGCCAGGGCGAAGTCGGAAATGCAACCACCTATGGAGGAGTCGGCCGGCTGGCCCCAGGGCAGCGTGAGAGAGACTGGTGCAGGGGGCACTTTGCCCTCGGCTTGGGGACGGCCGAGCAGTTGTCAAAAGCATGAATGGGAAGCCGCCGCCAAGCGGACGCTGGACACGCAGGGAACCTAGGGCTGGTAACGAAGTGCCGTCCAGGTGTCAGCCCAGGTGTCAGGACGAAGTACCCCGTGCGCGCCACGCCGCCCACACGTGTGCCCCCGACCCGCAACTGGAAGTCACAATTGTGCGCCCGGGGAACTTGAACTCGTCCAGCAAAGAGAGACCATGAGATCAGTGTGCGAGGGAATGGAGGAGAGTGAAACAAACCGAGAGGAGGTTTAATTCGTCTACTTGTTTTAAAGGCACGACCCCAATTTTGGGGCTTCCATTGCTCCTGGAAGTGATTTATTCACCCCAAAAATAAAAATCTGATTCATTTTTAACTCGAGTTTTAATCCTTCCCTCTTTCTGGTTGTCTTGGGCAGGACGAGACACCAGAGATTAGTGGAATATAAGGAATTGCTACAAAACATGTTTAGAAAACACTATTTTCGGTCAAATTTTGTTCAGTAAATTAAGCATTGGCCCACAAAACGTAGCACCCCTCCCCAACACACACAACATTTGCTTAGTGATAGGCTACAGATGGGAAAATAAAAGGCTACTTAATGACCTAAAGCATTCAAAATACTTTAGTAGCAGACCACACCACTTTCAGTAAGTGTTGATATTATTACTATTATATGAAATTGATGTGAAAATTTGAAGCCTGAGACAAAAACAGTGATTCTGATCAGAATATTTCACACTGCAGTAGTATCAGCACTCCTGTAATGTGTGTCAGAGATGCTTGTTCATAAGTGCTTTCTCTGACTAGATGGGGAAGAAGTGGAATTATTTTTTCTTTTTTCTTTTTTTTTTCACCTCAAACATCTGGTGTGACAGAGGTGGTCAACTTCTTTGTTGGTCCACCTTGCAGAAACACAAAAAAGTTTACATAAGCATAAAAATTAATAAAGAAGTGTTACTGCAACCCAAATATAAGGTGGGACTAGTAGAGAGGGTTTATTTGAGGTTCACAATTTAAAGGCGAGCGCGTGCACACACACACACACACACACACACACACAAGACATCTACATACACACATTTTTATTTTAGAAAGATTTAGAAATGAGTCTGCATTTTTTTTTTCCTGGATTGCATACAAACAAGTCCAAAAAGTGAAACCATGGTTACTTCCTGTACTTATCAAAATATCCAAAATAGTAGAAATGATTGGAAAGATTTAATTTTAAAAATCATTTCTAAAGCCTTAACTTCCTCCATAAGACTATTAATGAGAAAAATGCACAGGGGTAAAACATATAATTCCCTTGACAAGAATTGAGTTCCCTCCTAACTTTTAACATGGCTTAGATGACCTTTGTGCAGATTTTCAATTTTTCATTCATTCCAAATCATTGTAAAATCTGAGTAATTATATGTAAACACCCAACCTCTCTGTTCTCCTGAAGTACGTAATTTAATAACTACTTGGAATTTTGAAATTCTACACTTAAGAAAAATAAAAATTTGTATTTTAATGGCATTTGAAGCTTCCACTGAAAAGAAAAGCTTGCAGCCGCCAAGCCATACAGATAACAAAAAGAGCTTACTTGTTGAGTACAGCTCTTCAGATCCCTGAAAGTGCTGAGTGAGAACAAAAATAAGGAGAATGGCAAACATGAAGTATGGTCCTACGTCCTCAAGACATTGCTTAATTTTCCTTTTTCATGTGAAACTATTTCAAGATTCATTAATATGACTTGTAGCCAATGGGGATCAATATAGCAATTTAGAGTACTTCAACTTCTTTCCCAATTCCTGCTTGATATCTCTTTCTTCTTCAAAGTTTTTCATTGGTTTAATAAAGAAAACACAACAGGGCTTAAAATGAAAAATATTAAGTACCCTTTTGGCATTATGACCGTTATTAAGGGAAATTATTACTAATAGCAGCTACCAATTATTGAGTACCTCAATACTCAAAACTAATAGCAGCTACCAATTACTAAGGAATCTCATAAATAAGCACTATAAATAACTGTCTTATATCAAACTGAGCTCCTTTAGGAAACTTACTATCAAACTGAAGAGGATATGGGGACAAGAGACTGATGAGCAATTCCTGGTACTGCTCCAACCAATTCTCTTTTGCTGCAGTCAATTCATTTTATTCACTCTTTCTTCACCCATAAAAAAGTCCTAACTCCTAGAAATGTTCTGATATCCATAGCTGTTGGAGGTTTCCTTAAAGTTGGAATGAGTCACCAAAAAAAGTCAAAACTGCAAGATGAGACAGTGCATTTGATATATGAATTTTGGCAACTTTAAAAAGTGTTCTTTATGAAAAGCACACTGTTTATAAACAAGAGTACAACAGAAAGCCAATCTTTTATTACCTACAGCCCCACAGTAAAGAACTTGATGACTTCTTACCTAGATAATCCCCTTCCCATACCACCAAATATAAATATAAGAATATTTGTATATAAATGTATTTATATACATATGTAAATACAAGAATATAAATATATATATAAATTGTGTGTGTGTGTGTGGAGATGACGAGGTCTCACTATGTTGCCCAGGCTGGTCTCAAATTCCTGAGCTCAAGCAGTCCTCCTGCCTTGGCCTCCCAAAGTGTTGGGATTACAGGCAGGAGCCACTACATCAAGCCAATACAATTTACATTCATTTAATATGTTATTTTAATATAGTACTATGCCTGTATAATATCAATCAGTGCTTCTGCCAGTGCATTTCTGATGATGCCTCTTAACTCTAAGGAACTTCTCTGTCTGCACACTGAAGTAATATTCATTTTATAAGGCTTGAGTAATGACCATTCAATTTATTCAACAATTCCTGATTGCCTGCTACAGACCAGGCACTATACTAGGCACCAGGGTAAACACAAGATAGTAATTTCACTGAGTATGTGAGAAAAGTAGGAAGAAGGGGAAACAATTCATCAAAACACTCTTGTGGGAAAAAGCTATCACCACCAACTAGATTGTATATGGCTTAAGAACTGGGCTGTCAAAGGTGAAGTACTGCAAATTTTGTGCATTTCATCCCTTCCAAGGACGTATTTAAAATGTGGTCTTATCTCATCATCCAAATTTAGGGATGTTCTCAGTAGATGCCAAGGGTAGTAAGTCTCTCTTTACAAAAAGGATTCTTTGCACTCAGAAAATGTTTTGTTCAAAGGCCAAAGGTATCACAATGTACAAAAACCAAAAATCAAAAAGGTTGACCTTTCCAACATTAAATCCAGTTTAATGTAAAAAGGCTAAAACTACCCCAAACATTTCTAAGATACAAGATCCTACACAACCATTTTTAATTGGAAAAAACCACCAGTCCCAATACAACATTTTAATAAACTTGAAAAACAGTAACTACAGTTTATTCATCTGTGTAAATTACAGGGTTTGTAACAGAGATTCTCCATTATCAAATCCAAAGAACTGAAGTCATTTCAGTTCCAAGAAACTCAGATCCACTAAATTAGGAATGTGTTGGCTTTGGTTTCTTCATATCCTCCTAAAATTGGCTGAGCCTTTGTTCAAATCCTCTCTTACTCCTCTGACCACATCTTTTCCTTTCCTTCTTTATTCTCCAAAGAGAGCCATGGCAGTATTCTGCACAAGGGGCAAGGCTTTCCTTAACTGTGCTCCCTCTAGTGAAATACCTTACAGTTTGTCATGAATATCAGTATTCCAGTAGAGGGAGAACAGTGAAAAAGTAAATTGAATTCATCAGCTCAGTGGCTAGAATTGACAGCAATCAAGTGCAAAATAAGGAATAATGACAGTTGCAACAGTGAGGACTTAAAGACATAAACAGCTTTTTAAAAACTTAACCTGTACACATACTCATTCTACAGTAAAATGTATCACTTGCTAAACATCTCAAAGCCTTAAATTTTTTGTTTTCTTAATCATATGTGTGCATGTACATATGAATTCTCCCAAAGAAACATTCACCACTAATAGTAAATTGTTTGAAAAGAGAAGAAAATTAAAAAATACACATATTAAAGGTAATAAATTATAAAAGCTAATTAATAATGCCCAGTGTTTCTAAAGATTTCAAAGTGGCTTGTAGTTTTGACAAACTTGATTTGAAATGTTGATTTAAAGTCCTTAGGCTGAGGAGTTTTTTAAAAATAGAAGATTTTAAGTCATAGAAAAGGAATGGAGGCTGGGCGTGATGGGCTGATGCCTGTAATCCCTGCACTTTGCGGGAGCCAAGGCTCAGGAGTTAGAGATCAGTCTGGGCAACATAGTGAGGCATCATCTCTAGTAAATGAAAAAAAAAAAAACAAAAAACAAAAACAGCCAGACATGCTGCATGTGCCTATAGTCCCAGCTAGTTGGGAGGCTGAGGTGGGAGCATTGCTTAAGTTTGGGAGATTGAGGCGGCAGTGAGCTGAGATCATGCCACAGTACTCTAGCCTGGATGACAGAGCAAGACCCTGTTTAAAAAAAAGACAAGGAATGGAAATTTTAAACCAATATTCAGCTATAAAAGGAAGTTGACTATACAGTTCTAGTGTACTGCCTCAGCTGCCATGAACTGCAGATTAAACACATCGTTACACATAATTTCCTATGTACCTTTGCACTAACAGTGCTTTCATTGAAGTGGCCGTAAATATGACCATTCTTTGGGCTCAGCCATTAAGAGCATGGGTTCTAGGGCCTCTCTACCCAGGCTGAATCCCACTTCTACCACTACGAGCTGTATAACTCTGGGGAAATCACTTAGCCTCTCTGTATCTATTTCTACATCTACAAGAGTATGAGAAAAATTAAGAAATTAACAGTGCAAAAGCACAGTGTCAGCTATTATTATTGGCACCATGCTCGTCACATAGTAAGCCCTAATTCTAATCTATGTATGCTATACTATCAGACCAATCTTGCTGAAGTATGGCTTTAGCCATGTTAGGGTTTGCTCTAACATTTTTAGGGGCTCTCCACTGAAATAAATAAAAGCTTCTCTCCTTGCATTCAAGGTCCTCTACAGTCCACCTTGCCTCAACTCCACCACTTCTACAGTGTTCAACTGCCTCCTGCAGGTAAACTATGGTCCAGCTCACATGACAAATTCAGAACTTCAAACATGCCCCCACCGCAACCTCATCCAAATACCAGCTTCCAAGCCTTCGCTCATATAGATCATTCCATATGTAACAGTTTCCCTCCCTTAGCTGAAATCTTACTGTTCAAAGTTCTTCCACAAATTCCATTTCTTTAACAAACTCTTTCCTGAACCCTCTAAGCACATGGGAACTCATCCCCACCTTTATAACACAGGGTTTCATGGATTAGAGTTAAGAGTATATGCTCTGATATCGAGGTGACAATGAGACATACATTTAGTCTCCCAGAGATCAACAGTTTGCATTCCCAACATAAGGGTGTTATTTGGAACCTGGAACCCACCTTTCCACCAACCATAGGATGAATTGTAACCATGTCTCCAAACTGGTCAGCAAAATGCCTTTGGGTGGAACCCAAGGACTAACAGTGCAGGTGTGTTAGTGTAAGAGGGAAGGAACAATACAGATGTTTCTTCCTCCCTTCCTCAGCCAAGGTCCAGCTCTAAGCAAAGCCACAGATCCAGCAAACATAGCACCCTTCATTTTCCACATTCCTTCTTTGCGCTGTGATGCAGGAGCCTATCTGAGTTTGTACTGCTTCTCAGAAGAGACTGTTCTACAAAAATTTGTATTTCCTTTCTATCTCCTAAGTAAAGCTTCCTTTTTCTTGATAGAGGTAAAGCCCTGTAGATTTAACTGTTTTTCACTAATGTGTGTGAATGACTGTGAGTGAATACAGTTCTCTGTCCTGACCTTACTCCAAATGACTTCTAGATGTACTGATCCATAAACCTTTCTTCCTAGAAACACACAATTACTAACTACACTCTCATGGCCATTCTGATTTTAAAGGACATCATCTATGACTCAAGGCAAATATTTATATTCACCAATTTATTATTTTCTTTTAACCAATATTCTCTTTTGTTCAGCATAAAATCTTCAAAACCTGGAGACCTTAATGCTCTGTCCACTTCCTACTCTGTGCCTCCATGTCTACGTTAAGGTGTTCTAATTGAAGGAACTTCAGGAGTGGAAAAGGGGGACCAAAACAAAACTGTTCCTGGTGAGAAATCTGCCTTTTCTGCCTTCCAGAGCTCGCTTCACCTCTTCAGAAAACAGGTGTTTTCAAAAAGTATGAGGATTTCTCCAAATGGTTTCTGGGGCAGTGGCAGCAGAGCAGCAATCACAAGTGGGCAGTTAGTGGACTGGAATCTGACTCACTAGGTCATTTCTTTTTAAAAACAGAGCCAAATGGGTACATTGAACTTCATCAAAATTAAACTTCTGTGTTTCAAAGGATACCATCAAGAAAATGAAAACCCACAGAAACTACACATTTTTGCAAATCATATATCTGATAAGGGACTTGACTCTAGAATGTAGAAAGAACTCTTCCAGCTCAGTAAATTAACAACAGCAACAAAAGAAGTTCAACGTCATTAGGAAAATGCAAATCAAAATCAGAGATACCACCTCTCACCCACTAGGAGGGCTGTAATAAACAACAATAACAACAAAAGAACAGAAAATGATGAATGCTAGCAAGGATATGAAAAAACTGGAATCCTCATACATTGCTGGCAGGAAAGTAAAATAGTACAGCCACTGTGGAAAACAGTGGTAGTTATTCAAAAGGTTAAACGCAGAATTAGCATATGATCCAGCAATTCCACTTTTAGGTATATACTCAAAAGAACTGAAAGCAGAGTCTCAAACAGATGCTTGTACATTAATACTCTTTAGCAGCATTATTCCCAAAAGCCCACATGTCCATCAACAAATGAATAAACAAACTGTGGTATATCTATACAAAGGATATTATTGCCAGGCACGGTGGCTCATGCCTGTAATCCCAGCACTTTGGGACGCTGGGTGGGTGGATCACGAGGTCAAGAGTTCAAGACCAGCCTGGCCAACATAGTGAAACCCTGTCTCTACTAAAAACATTAAAAAATTAGCCAAGGATGGTGGCACGTGCCTGTAGTCCCAGCTACTCAGGAGGCTGAGACAGGAGAATTACTTGAATCCAGGAGGTAGAGGTTGATGTAAGCCAAGATCATGCCACTGCACTCCAGCCTGGGTAACAGAACGAGACTCCGTCCCCTCCAAAAAAAAAAAAATGTATTCACTTATAAAATGAATGAAGCACTGATACATGCTCCAACATGAATGAATCCGGAAAACATTATGCTAAATGAAAGAAGACAAATAGGTCACACATTTTATGATTTCATTTAGGTAAATTATCCAGAATAGGCAAATCTGTAGAGAGAGAGAGAGCAGATAAGTGGTTTCCAGGGGCTGAAGGAAGAGAAGATGGAGGACTGCTTAGGAATGGGATGGGGTTTCTTTTGTGGGTGCTGAAAATGTTTTTGACCTAGATAGAAGAAACAGTTACACAATACTGTAAATATACTAAAAACCATTCAATGTACAGTTTAAATAAGTAAATTTATGGCATTTGAATTACATCTTAATAAAGCTAATTTTTAAGCCAATATTAAAACTTGAAAAATTTCACAAAAAATTCCAGATTGACTTTTCTTGGAAAAAAAAAAAAAAAGCCCTAAGTAAAATCTGACACCACCAACCACAGCATTCCTCATGGGAACCACGAGTTGGAAATGAAGCTGGTCCTGGAACCCATCTCTGCCACCACCTAACTCTGGATGTTGGCGGGATAATTTTTTCATCTGTACCTCAGTTAGCTCATCTGCAAAAGGAAGGTAACAATAATATCTATCTCATCAACTTATGAAGAGTCAATAAATTAATATGTTCAGAATAGTGCCTGGCACATATTAAGTGCTCAGTATGTGTTAGCTACTCTTACATTTTATAACAACTCATCTTCATAGAGGTATGTGGCCTTTACTTTTCTACTTTTTGTTTGTTTTTACAAATCAAATAGCATATAATGTAACGGTCCAAAAGAAAGAAGTACAAAGACAGTCAAAATAAACATTTCTTAAAGAAACATGCAAAATACTATGAATAATATGTGGTTATTTTTGTGAAAAAGTGATGATGATGATGATGATGCTGCTGCTGCTAAGTCTATGCAAAAAACCATCTAGATTACTCTGGATTTACCATATGAGAAGCAAGGGGTAAAAGAATTAAAGGTGCTTTAATTCTTTAAACTTAAAGGAAATTTTTATTAACATACATATTTATATAATGCTTAGATTTTTTTTATCAACATAGTTTTATAGTCAGGATGATTATTTTAAAAGATGATTGTCCTTTTATAAGGATTTTAGAAGAAGAAACTCTAAATTAATATTGAAACTTTCGTGACATTGTCACAAAACTCTTGTTAGGTGAGTAGCAACGGCACAGACTGATAAAACTACAGGCCACTTCCTTTGCTTGAAACCCAATCTTTAGCTGGGATTCCCAGGTCACCAACCTCTCTTGAGTTTTCTTCTTCCTCATGGAGTATATGGTGCTATATTTACAGCTGCTCAACTCCTTGGCCAGTCAGTATCTTTCAATATCTAGCCAAACCTTTTCTTACCCTTAGCATCCACCATTCCACCTTACAAAGACTCCACTCTAGCTAAACCAGCTTCTCACATCCAAGACATAAAGTACACATTCCTGAAAGTCTTTCTAAATGCCATATTTTTTAATACAATTCACATAACATAAAATTCACCATTTTATTATTATTTATTTATTTTGAGACAGGGTCTCACTCTGTTGCCCAGGCTCAAGTGCAATCCAGCTGGTGCAGTCATGGCTCACTACAGCCTCAACCTCCAAGACTCCAGTGATCCTCCCACTTCAGCTCCCAAGTATATTAGACTACAGGCATGCCACCAGACCTAGCTAAATTTTTTACTTTCTTGTAGAGATGGGGTTTCAAATGTTGCCCAGGCCGGTCTCAAACACCTGGACTCAAGTAACTGTCCTGCTTTGGCCTCCCAATGTGCTGGGTTAACAGGTTTTTGCCACTGCACCAGGCCCTTAATCATTTTAAAGTGTACAATTTAATGACATTTAGTAGATTCACAATATAGTACAACCAACATCACTATATAGTTCCAAAACATTTTCATCACTCCAAAAGGAAACCCTGTACTCATTAAGCAGTCACTGCCCACATTCCCTCCCCAACCCCCGAAAACTACATCTGCTTTCTGTCTCTATGGATGCACCTATTCTGAATATTTCATATAAATGGAACCACATAATATGTGGTCTTTTGTGTTTTGTTTCCTTCATTTAACAAAATGTTTTCAAGCTTTATCCATGCTGAAGCATGTTATCAATACTTCTTTCTTTTTATGGCTAAATAATATTCCACTGTGTAATATATACATATACAATGGAATACTATTCAATCTTTAAAAAGAAGGAAATCCAGCCAGATGTGGTAGCTCACAACTGTAATCCTAGCACTCTGGAAGGCCAAGGTGGGAGGAACACTTAAGCCCAGGGTTCAGGAGTTCCAGACAAGCCTAGGCCAGAGACCCCTGTCTCTATTTTTTTTTTTAAAGGGAACTCTTGTCATTTGCAGCACCATAGATGAACTTGGAGGATATTATGTTGAGTGAAATAAGCCAGGCCCAGAAAGACAAACAGCATACAATCTCACTTATATGTGGAATCTTAAAAAGTTGAATTCATAGAAATAGAGAATAGAATGGTAGTTACCAGAGGATAGAGGTGAGGGGTTTAGGGGGAGTTAGTCAAAAGGTACAAAATTTCAATTAGGAAGAAGGAGTTCAAGAACTCAACTGCAAAACATGCATACAATAGTTAATAACAATGTATAGCATTCTTGCAAATTACAGAGACTAAATAAGTGCTCTCACAATCAAAAAATGATAAGCATGAGAAGTAATACCTATGTTAATTAGCTTGATTTAAGCCACAATGAATACATATTTCAAAAGAATACACTGTACATAAGCATATCCAATTTTTACTTGTTAAGACAAAAGAAGTGTCAATTCAACGGCAGTGATATTTGTCCTTTCGATATGCTAATTTATCCCCAGTGCCCAGAAGAGAACATAGCACATAGGCTGGCATCCAATAAATATTTGTTGAACAAACAGATATTGGGCCTACAATCTGTTGGTGCTGAGAAGGGGTTGCCACATTAGATGGATCATGGACTGGATGGTTTCTCACAGTTCCACCTAGCTTACTTTATTCCCCTCCCTGGTCTCTCTGGCCTCTACAGACTTTTGAATTTGTGACTCCTCTTCTTTCTCTGCCTCTTGGTCATTTACGTCCTGGCATCATAATCTTTTCATTGGTATAATATTCAAAAAATCACAAGTCATCACTGTAGTCCATGTAAATCACCTCCTAGTCTCCTTTTCCTCCCAGGGACAATCTCCATGCACACAGTGGAAACTCAATAAACTAGGTACTAAAGAGCTCCTCTGGCATTCTGCCAAACATGTTTCCTTCTAACTTCTCCCAATACCTCTCCATTGTCAGTGACTGGACACCATAGAGGGAAGCCTGTTTCTCTCTTCTCTGGCACCTTGCAGACATGACACAATGAGCAACATTCAATGCAATGACTTCAATGATCACTAAAAGATATCTCTGCATTACGGTCCTTCAGCTTTAGTCCAGAAAATTTTAAGGGACTGTTTATAAGGTGAAGACTTCATAGCTTCCCAAACTCTTGTTCTTTTAAACATCTAAACCATACTAAAACACACTTTGTGAAGCTGTTTCAAATCGATATTGGTAAAAATGTTATCTTTTACATGTTGTCTGAAATGCTACCATTTTTGCTACAGTTGCCTAAAACCTGATTGTGGCATCCCATTTTTTGCCTAAATATATAAGATGATTGATTCCAGAGGCTGAAACTCCTTTGGTCTTGTTTCGATTCTGTTCTGTTTTATTCTTTAATGATTCATCTTAAACTGCACCTTAACTTATAAGCTATCTCATTCCTTTCAGAAGTAAGAAGATAATTTTTTTTTATTAGCTTGTTTTTAAAGATAAGGTCTTGCTATTGCTCAGGCTGGTGTGCAGCAGCAGCACCATCGGTAACTGCCACCTCAAGCTCTTGAGCTCAAACGATTCTGCCACCACAGCCTCCTGAGTAGCTGGCATGCACCAACGTGCTTGGCTACGTTTTAAAATTTTTTTGAAGAGATGGGGGTGTAGCTATATTGGCCAGGCTGGTCTCAAAAGCCAGAGCTCAAGCAATCCTTCCACCTCAACCTCCCAAAGTCCTGGGATTACAGGCATGAGCCACTATATTCAGCCCTTTTAAAAAAAAAAAAAAATCAAATTTCCTCCAGGAATTTCCTGCTTCATATCATGTGAAACTTCATCACTACCCTCCCCAAACAGTAAACGTACAATGGTGCACACAGAGTGAGAAACTTCATTCATGTGCCAAGCATTGGAGGCTCATGCCTATAATCCCAGCACTTTGGGAGGCCAAGGCGGGTGGATCACTTGAAGTCAAGAGTTCGAGACCAGCTGGCTAACATGGCGAAACCCTGTCTCTACTAAAAATACAAAAATTAGCCAGGTGTAATGGTGTGCACATGTAGTCCCAGCTACTAAGGAGGCTGAGGCACAAGAATCACATGAACCTAGGAGATGGAGGTTGCAGTGAGCCGAGATCACACCACTGTACTCCAGCCTGGGTGACGGAGTGAGACTCTGTCTCAAAAAAAAAAAAAAAAAGAAACTCCATTAATGATGGCTGCTAGTTTTGTAATGATCAGAGACTGCTCGTGATCACAGAGCTGTCTGGCAGCCTGGGCAAAGGCACTGGGCCCAGAAGATGTCCCTGAAAAACGCTTGACTGTTTTACAATCTTGCTTAGGATCTCCCCTGCCCTAAGCAGCTGAGTCTACATTACAGGGAAAGAAGAAAACAGGAGCTGGGAGAATGGTGCTGGAAAGAAACAAGAGCACACTTTTGGATCACTTCCCAGAAAAAAGTGGGTATAGACTGGAAGAGAAGGAGGATTCTGTTTCTAAAGTCTTCCTGTAATTTTAACAAATTTGGAGGGGATGTCACCTAGCAGTTTTTGTGTTGAGAAACAAACACATAATAATATCATACTCCTAAATTCATTGTCATTTTATTTTTCTAAGATCATATTCAGGGTTACATTTAACATTTAAGATCTTACTCAGATGCCTTAAAATTAAAAAATTATCATCCTGTGGTAAAACTCAAACTCTATTATAACTGGAAGCACTGTATTTATTTAGCTGTGCTTGCTATATCAGAACAGCCAGTTACCTTTTCTTTGGAGGGTAGGCCAAAAATCCTGATTGATTTACCAATGGAGCTTCATCTGCTGCAATTGTGAAAGCTCGTTCTTCTTAATTCTATTCAGATCTACAAAAACAGAAAAAAGGCAAATGAATAAAACAGTGGATAGACAAAGCTAATGGGAAACATACAATCTCATTGGTTGCCAGATATTCCAAAATTATTATATGTGCTTTGCGATGTCAAACTGTTAAGTTACAAGACATTTTACCAATTTTATAACAAATGCGATTTTTTTTTACAATGAACTTAATTGGCTATATTTACAATAAACTAAGAACAAATGACTATTCAATATGTACACAGAGTTAGCCTCCTGGAGCTTAAAATCACTGTATGTAATTTGCCACTAATGAGTTTCCACTTAATTTTTTAAATGGTGATTCAGAACGCCTGCTCCTATGAAACCTGTCAAATCATGGATTTTAAAAATACACATTAAGTAAGATTATTATTTGAAGAGCTCATGCTGTCTTTATCATTTAGCAGTTTATAAAAGCAATTTTTAATACTTCAACAGGAAACAAAAATTCAATTAAACCACCTTCCTAAAAAGCACAAGGAAACTATGTGCTCCATTATCTTCGTAGTTGTGTGCATATGTATTTCAGGTAAAATGTAGCTACTTTTTAATTAATTTGTGGAGGAGCAAATGAGTTAAGGAGTCAAGAAATTACAGAAACCAGTTAGAAAATAAGCTGGTCTTCGAATCTGACATGCAGCAGAAGAGAAAAAGCAGCAAATACAGGCAATGACACAGCTATCGGGCAGATGTTGTCAAGGTACAAAGCACAAGACAGGCTGAGTTCATATGAAAAATTAACTGCTCATATATTTCTCTCCCTATAATCCTTACTGGCTATACAGCAAGATGTGGAGGAGATAATATTGCTTTACTTAACTTTCATTTATTTTCATGCACTCTAAGATGGTAACCCAAATATTTCTATGGCCTGAGATCCTAAGATACTAATAAAGCATCTCTGAAAATCAGTGGCTAAAATTCTATGCCATGTTTTGAACATTTATTCATACTTATCTTTATTAGGATTTAAGTTATTCCCAGGTCATATTGGTTCCCTCTCTTTTTAAAAGTGTCCATTTTATTCACTCAAAATTGCTATTCAGTAATGCTTAAAATAATTCCTACAATCTTTATAAACCAGATGTTTCTCTTCAGATTTCTAATTCTTTCCCAGTCTCCTTTTTAAAATTTCTGATGTCCATTTTAGTGCTCCTTTTCTGCCTTATTTCCAATAAAAGCTGTTTTCTTGTTTAACATGTCTGTCCTGAGCCAAAATGCGTTTCTTTGAATCCTAAATACTTTATAGCTAGGCAAAAATCACTCAAAGCTAATTACAGATTGCCATGATAGCCACAGTCAATAAAGATGTTATATTCAAGATAAGCATTCACCACCCTGATGGTGACTCCTTCAGAGTAGACAGAAGGTGAAGGCAGAACAACACCGGCATCAGATTAGACTCTGTACTTGATCTTATTCCACTAGGTCAAGCCATTTTTCAATTTTCCATCTGGACACTGCTGTTATTTCTTCAAAGTATCCAAGGAAGTCATCAGATTCAGAGAACTATGAAATCTCTTTCAGAATAGTTTGGTTTTAAAAGAATTCATCACTTACTCCACACTGTAAAAATGCTTTATAGGAAATCTGATTCTTAGAGAAAAATTATAGTTGCAGTTACTAAAAATAAGCATTTAAAAACAGTAGCTTCTCTACTTAGACTAGGGGTCAAGAACCTTTCTTTAGTAGGGGAAAAAACCTATTATATGCTTGCATGTATTCTCTCATTTGATCTTCCAATAACCCTGTGTTCAAAAGAGCTGTTACTATGAGCTCCATTTTACTACTGGAGAAACAGATTGAGAAAGGTCATAATTTGCTCAAGATTACCTAGCAAACAAGTGGTGTAAAACTGTAACCAGAATCCAGGCCTTTGGTGATATTTAGTTCCCTTTCCAGTACACCAAACTGCCTAAATGGCAACTTAATTTTGTCTTGCAAAGAGAAATTGTTAAAAAGAAATCATTTTAAATAGACTGGGAACATTTTCTTAGAGTAATTATAGTTGATACCTTTTATTCATCCAAGAACTGTGTAATAAGCATTCAATAAATATACTTTTTAAAAAGATTTCTTTAAATGATGGTCAGTTAGCAATGGGAGAGAAGGAAAAAAGACATAACTTGAAACATAAATTTATATACTCTTTTTTGTTTTAAAGGGGAGGGAGGAGATTATAGAAGACATCTCTCTCCTACAGGAGCTTCCTAGCCTATGTTGACCCTTTTTTCTAAGCACTATGCAATTCTCAACTCCATGCCAAGTTATACTTATACTGTGGTGCTACAAACTACTTACTCCCATCTTGGTCAAAGCTGCACGCACAACACAAACTGAGATATTCAATGTTTTCTTCTTAGAACAGGAAAGTGAGATGAAGACGGTCTAGTTTGGTGGAGGCTGCAAGCTACCTGTAAGTGCTCTTTCAGTCTATAGGAAAAAGACAGCAAAGCGATAATGAAAGACTGAATATGCTACTCAAGAGTGAATCTGACCCAAGAGGCCATTTATCTCCCATTTCTCCCAGGAGGAAAAAAACAAGAGAGAGATGGGGGGGGGGGGGGGGGGAAGAAAGAAACAGTCTCTTCCTAGGAGTGTTCTTGGGCTTTTCTGTTACTGCCATATCCCCTGAGTGGCCCAGAGCACTTCCTTCCCTAGGTTCCCTAGGGTTCTAAGAATTCCCTGGCATCTAGGGTAAATGGCCCTCCTTTTTATGAGCTTAATTTTTTTGAACTGAAATGTGGTAACTGCAACAAAAAAATGATCTTGTCCAAGACAGTAAAAACGTGTTTTAAAAGTAGAGCTATCACCAGCATGTGTTATAAAAGAATATACTGCAGAAACCTCAAGGGTTCAAAAACATCCCTTCATTCATTTCAAACAGAAAAAATCCTACACTGCTACATGGGCAGTGTTATATTGGCTTTTACAGGGAAAATGGCTTATTTTCTAAGAGTAACATTTCTGTGTTCTTTTAAGATTCAGACCTTGCTGCAATTTAAAGCATAATCTGAATCACCTCTTGTTATGTCATCCAGTCTGTCAAAATTAAGTATAAACCTACTAATCACAATAAGGAAAGCAAAAAGGCTAAACCAAGTCAGTCTGGTTTTTAACAGTATAAACTTACTTTTATCTCTTAAAACTTCTTAACTTCTAGACAAAGTCACCAACCTCTAATATGAGACTGGCACTCTAGGTTCTTGGAGAGGGCATAAGAGGAATGAAAAGGGGCTGGAGAAATGAGTCCTACAAGGAAAACACAAGGAGCTGAGATCTTATAAATTAGAGCTGGAAAAACAAAAACAAAAACAAAACAAAAAAAACAACCTGAAACCTTGAAGGCTGACTCCAGTCTCTCCATACTAGATAAGACAAGACTGAAAACCAAGAGAGGTTTATTTCAGCTGGTTTATTTATTCAATAAAAACATGTTGAGGCTGGGGCACAATGGCTCACACCTGTAATCCCAGCACTTTGGGAGGCTAAAGCAGGAGGACTGCTTAAGTCCAGGAGTTTAAGATCAGCTTGAGCAAGAGCGCGATCTTGTCTCTTCAGAAAAATTTTTAAAACTAGCCAGGCATGATGGTGCAGGCCTGTAGTACCAGTTTCTCAGGAGGCTTAGACAGGAGGATCACTTGAGCTTGGGAAGCTGAGGCTGCAGTAAACCATGATTACACCACTGTACTATAGCCTGAGGCAATGGAATGAGACTCTGCCTCAAAAACAAAACAAAACATTGAAAATGTGCTCTATGCCAAGTGCCAGACATGGTACTAGAATTGGCAGTGTTATTCAGTTGAGCCACCTAACTCCTAGGTTGTGCATTTTTCTCTCCATCCTGATACTTGCTGCAAATGGAAAAGTCCACAGGCCTAAAATAGCCCACTTTTTTCTTTTCCATGGTGATCTTGGGGTAAAAAAAAAAAAATGACTTTG
The DNA here is from genome assembly GCA_004027715.1 of Plecturocebus donacophilus. NCBI lineage: Eukaryota > Metazoa > Chordata > Mammalia > Primates > Pitheciidae > Plecturocebus > Plecturocebus donacophilus. Next base: position 17,211 of record PVKP010003727.1, read on the forward strand.
TTACTAACATTTAAAAGGTAGGAAGATTCACATAAAATTCCAAACTCTTGGTTTCTCTGGGAAAATCTAAAAACCTGGCAACAGGGGCTAACCTTACTGGAGGAGGATAACTGAATGATGCTGTGTTAGGAGCTGCCCTTTGTCGCTGGGCATGTAATTTCTGAAGTACCCAGCTGGCTGCATCACTTTTTTTCCTTTCAGACCTGACTCCTGTAGGTAGCCATGCTTGTACCCAAGAGCTATACTGTCTTCCTATATCTTTTCTCTCAAATGAAAAGCCACCACCCAAACCCAAATTTTTTAAGCAGGTTACAAACATGTTTAAAGCAAGTTATATGTCAACGGCAGGCACATTCTCCAGAAATACAAATTAATATGGTATCTAGTTTACTCCCTGCCTTTGGACCCCAGTTCTACCTTGCCTTCACTCTCACAGGCTTTCTCGTTGGCAAAGCAAATTTAAGAATGAAACTCTATATATAACCTTTTTTTCAAAGGTGCTACTGGGTATTCTCCTCTTCAAAGGTTAGAGGGTTTTTCTACCTACTGAGCTACAGCCACTGCTCAGTTACTCCACTGAACATCAAGTCAGTGTGAAAACACATGAGTGGAGAGGGAGCTAAGACCAATTATGAGGACGGGCTCCAGTAACTCTGGCCTGGGTTTGAGTACATTTCAGTCACTGCAGTCAGTCCTAGGGCTTTCCTACCACTTCATGGAACCCCTCTTAGGGAGTCTTATCTCTAAAGGAGCCTCCATTTTCTAACAGCTTCTATAAGTACATATCTGCACAATGTTCAGTCCCTCTCCTCTCTCCAAATATGTTCAATATAGTCATCCTTCACTCTCGCCATTTCAGGATGCACAGTTCTCCCACCTTGAGCCCATGTCTCCCAGGCTTCACTGAGGTTAACTAGGTTCCCTCTTATTTTAGCAAAGAACGGTCAGCAAGGCATTTTTTTTTCGGTCCATTATTTGTGACTATAGGGCACCATTTCACCATTAGCCCAAAAGAAAATTAAAACACAAATTTCCAATAGTTCTCTAATTTGTCATTGTGCAACACCTTAATCAAATCAATAGATTTGAAAGTCAATTTACAAGAGCACATGCCAATACTAGTAGTAGTAGCTGACATTTACTGAACACTTATAGCATGTGCCCAGTAACAAAAAGTAAGCCTTTTACATGCATCATCTCACTTAGTCCTCCCATCTATAACACAGAAATTCCTTCTGTGCTCCTTTAACAGAAAACCGAGGCTTGTGAGATGAGGCTAACAAAGGCTGAGGTAATGGAATATTCGAGTTGAGCTTAAAACCATTCCCTCCACTGCCATACACCACAATTCTTACCTGTTTCTCCATACCTGCTGTTCATACCTCCTTGAACCCCTTTCTTAACTTTCCATGTAACTCACATCTAGCCTTCAAAACCTAGCTCAGATGAAACCTCACCAGGTCATCAGGCCTACTACCCTAGGTGGGCTTCCTGGAGGCTGGGTCCGCAACATTTCATTCTCGTATCCCCAGGGCCAAATGCTGTTAAGTGTTAATAAATGCCTGATGAATTAAATTGGATAAAATGGAACCACAGATTCTGACAGCTACCCAGCCACTCAGGTTAATATGTGCCTGGAGTGGGATGCTATTGCCTTGCTAAGAACTTGCAATTAGGCCAGTGGAATAAACAGCTGTTCTGGCATTTACCTTCACTCTTCCCAAACTCACCTATAGACATCAATGTGCTGAGGAAGGGAACAGGAGTAAGAAGCAAATAAAAGTCCAGTACTCCTGTTGACATGAGTTGCAGTGCGTGTGTGTGTGTGTGTGTGTGTGCATGTGTGTGTGTGTGTGGTGGAGGTAGGGGTGTCTTTAAAGTTGACTGGGAGGAGGAAAGCCTGGGGAACAGAGAGTTTGTCCCCCAATAGTTTACCGGGGGAACATTAATCTATTACTGGCCTGGGGTTACAAAATTCTGCAATTCATATAAATGTCCTCAGTTAAGTCATTCTTTGCTAGTCTAGCATGGTCCCCTAGGATAGGTGTTAAATAAATGAACAGTTAGCGTGATGTTACTCTGAGGCCACACTTACTAACACTACCAATAAGAACAATTTTCGCTGAGTGCTTAAGTTGCATCAGACCCTCTGCTTAACTCTATATGAGCACTGTCTTGTTTAATCTTCACCACAGTTCTACAAAGAATACTTGTAAGTGAAGAAATGCAGGTCTGTAATAGATAAATGGCTTGCCAAAGGTCACTTACCAAATGGCTGACAGTAAGGGCAGTGATGAGATAAATGTGTAGCTTTCATTAATAATGCTCATAGAGTTTTTAATTCTTCTACCCTGCCTCTTTAAATATTACCTCCTAAATGTAGGCTGGGCAACATACAACAAATTTCACTTTTTTCTCTAAAAGATCCAGGGAAAATGCTTCCACTTCTATCCAGACTTTCTAAATACTATTTGTGACAGAGATTACCAACAGTCACCTATATTTACATTCTCTGCCGGAGCACATAATTTGCCTAAATGTCTCAACATTTATTGCAGTAAGGTAGAGCCACGTGACTGAATCCAAAATGTAAACAAAAATTTTGCATCAGCCAGGCATTATGGTGCTGTAATCCCAGCACCTTGGGAGGCTGAGGAGGGAGGATCCCTCAAGGCTAGGGGTTCAAGGCCAGCCTGGGCAACACAGTGAGACTCCATCGCTACGAAAATGAAAATAAATAATTACCCACGTGTGGTGTTGCACACATGTAGTCCCAGCTACTTGGGAGGCTGATGCAGGAGGATCACTTGAGCCCAGGAGTTCAAGGCTACAGTGAGCTATGACTGCACCACTGCATTCCAGCTGAGGCAACAAGCAAGACCCCATCTCTAAAATAGAAAAAAAAAAATTAAAAAAAAAAAAGAAAGAAATGCAGGGGCCAGGTGTGGTGGCTCACACCTGTAATCCCAGCACTTTGGGAGGCCAAAGAGGGCGGATCACTTGAGATCAGGTGTTCCAGACCAGCCTGGCCAACATGGTGAAAGCCCATCTCTAAGAAAAATACAAACATTAGCCAGGCATGGTGGTGCACACCTGTAGTCCCAGTTACTCAGTAGCCAGAGGCACGAGAGTTGCTTGAACCTGGGAAGCGGAGGTTGTAGTCAGCCAAGATCATGCCACTGCACACCAGCCTGGGCGACAGAGTGAGACTCTGTCTCAAAAAAAAATAATAATAAAAATAAAAATAAAGAAAAAAGAAATGTTGGGTGCCACAGTTCTAGGCTAGGCCCACACAAACCTCTCTGGCTTGAGCCTGAGTGTCTCCTACCCTCTGCTGGTCTAATGGAAAGGGCTCCAAGCACCTACAGGAGGACAGAGCCACACAATTTCACTCCTGAATGACTGGGGGAATCAAGGGTCTCCTTACCAACACACTCTGAGCTTAAACAAGAAATAAACATATATTGTGTTAAGACACTGGGGTTTTGGGTCATTATAGCGGTCAGCCTACCCTTACAAAGCATTCTTTTTATCATCATAATTTTCATTACCAACAGCAATAGCTATAATTTGTGGAAGGTATACTAAGTAGCAGACATTATACTAAGTGTTTTATATACATTATTTTATTTACTTCTATGAGGTAGCAAAATCACTGGTGATAAAATCAAGGGTCAGAGATCAGTAATCATTTCCTCTTCTGAATATTAAAGCATTTACCATCTGAAAGATTTATTTCACAATTAATTATGTAATTCCTTGTCATACATGTTGCACTGATGGGTTAAGCAGTTTAAGTCCTGTAGTTAGTTGATATTTTCTTTAACTCAAAACTTGTTTCTCTCATCTGGATAAACAGCTAAGAGGAGAGGGGGGTGGGTCTTACATTTCTAAATTCTGTATCATTTTACACACTTTCTCATGAATATACAAATTAATAGATATAACTGTATTATTTAAGTCATTTCTCACAGGCATATGTGCACTATGTCTCACTCTCTCTCTACAGTGTTTTGGTCAACAAACCCCTTAAGTAAATCTGACCAAGAAAATTGGCTTGCTACAAACAGTTGCTTAGGATGCTGTTGATTTCAGATCCATAACTTAATGAGTAACATTAAGTTATTTTCAATACTGTAACTACATGCATGAATGTACATAAACACTTAGCAAAGTGGTGGGCATATAGCTGATGGTCAGTAAATGATTGTTTCCCTTCTCCTCTATCCCAATAGCTACTTTAAGTACAATCATATGCTGCTTAAAGAAAACAAATGTGATCAAGGGAAAAATGTTAAGCTGGTAAGTAGAGGATGATTTTAATTACAAGGAATATTTTTCCAACTGGGAGGAAGACTGTCTAAAACTTTAGGAGCCAGGGCCAAACAAAAATCAATTGCTAGTTACAAGATTATCCTATTCATAAAAATCTGTCCTGACACAACCTCAGGAACATGAATTTCGGAGAAGCTGAGGAGCCAGTGCTTATTCACTGCCATGAGCGGCAGAATGGTATCCTGGGATTCACCTTCTATTTGTTCAGTTCTATAGGTCTAACCATGTGGCATTCTCGAGAGCCATCGTATCATTAGCTGTAGCCAAACACTAACATACCCTCCTACAGATCTTAGAATATTCTTCATATTTTGTCAGAAAACAGTATACCAGCATCTAAAGAAGATTTGTTTTTTTCTGAGGCTGTTTCCAGCCTTTGCCTATCCACAGAATTGCATTTCCTACTCAAGACATTCAAAGAATCTTAACATGATGCAGACATTGGATTTCGTATGGTGACATTCCACAATTTTGTGACATAAGCTTTACATTAGTTAATTAATGTAAATATTTCAACTGCTGTTCATTTAAATATCATGTTCCAAAAAGTCTCTCTCCTTTAAAGAGTTATTTCAAGATGAAATGGAGTACAAATATGGTCAGTTACTTTATTTGGTATAAACATTTGGACTTATTCCTGCTCTTCATCAGTTGTAATATCTACTTTGCTGATAGGATGGACTTTTCCCAGGGTAATTTTCCCTTTAACGTCAGGGTATCATCCTTAACAGCAGGCAACAAGGTTAATGCTATAATCAGCTATTACGTTGGCACATTCGACTTTAGCTACTGTTCAAATATAGCAACACAGAGAATGGAACAGCCAAGCTAGAAAAACACAGTCTTAAAAATTAGTTAATCAAACTCTGGGTAACAAATTTAAAAAATAAATATTCTTTAAAAATTTTTATCCTATTCTTTTAAAAATAAAATTTTTTAAATGCTAAGTTAAAAAAGCCAATTTTAAAAGATCACATTTATGTAACATTCCCAAAATGACAAATTTAGAGTTGGAGAACCGATTAGCAGATGCCAGGAGTTAGGGATTGTGAGAGTAACAGGAATGAATGTGTCTATAAAGGGGTAACACAGGGGACATCTTTGTTTTTTTGTTGTTGTTTTTTGTTTTTTGAGACAGAGTCTCACTCTGTCAACAGGCTGGAATGCAGTGGCACGATCTCGGCTCACTGCAACCTCCGCCTTCCAGGTGCAAGCGATTTTCCTGCCTCAGCCTCCCCACTAGCTGGGACTACAGTCGTGTGCCACTGCACCCAGTTCATTTTTTGTATTTTCAGTAGAGATGGGGTTTCACCATGTCGGCCAGGATACTCTCAATCTCTTGACCTCGTGATCTGCCCACCTCGGCCTCCCAAAGTGCTGGGATTACAGGAGTGAGCCACTGCACCTGGCCGAGATCTTTTTAGTGACAGAATAGTTCTGTATCTTGATTGTGGTAGTGATTACACAAAAATACACATGATAAGATGACACAGAACCATACACACTTTAAACCAATGTCAATTTCCTAGTTTTAATACTGCACTATAGTTAAAACATAATAAACGGGAGAAACTGGGTGAAGAATAATCAGATGGACCACCTTTGCAACTTCCTATAAATTTATAATTATCTTTTATTTTTATAAAAATAAAAAAAATAGCTAAAAGCAAGTTGAATTATAAACATATTTCACAGAATAATCTATTCAACTCATACAATTAAATAATACCCAAGTCTCTGAAAAATCTTTTGTCATCTGACTTTCCATTTTGTACATAAAGCAACTACTGATTATCTTCATGGGGGAAGAAGGGAGTGAAAATAGAGGTTTTAAAGTTGGTTTTGCTTACTGTTCATAACACTGTCAGTAACACAGAGTATTTTGGCAGTCAATATCTGGATATCTTACAAAGGAGGAGGTAGCATACAATATGTAAAAAATAAAAACATGTATTTAAAGTCTTCTTATATCCTAAAATCTATATGATATATTTAAAAAAAAAAAAAAAAAAGGAGAGGCCCAGCGCAGCGGTGCACACCTGTAATCTGTGTACTTTGGAAGGCTGAGGCAGGCGGATCATGAAATCCTGTCTCTACAAAAAAAAAATACAAAAATTAGCTGGGTATGGTTGCACATGCCTGTAGTCCCGGCTACTTGGGAAGCAGAGGGGGGAGGATCACTTGAGCCTAGGAAGTTGAGGCTGCAGTGAGCTGAGATGGTGCCACCACACTCCAGCCTGAGTGGCAGAGTGAGATTCTCACTATATACTTGAAAAATGTCTCAAAAAATAAAATACCAGCACTTTGGGAGGCCGAGGTGGGCAGATCACAAGGTCAAGAGATCAAGACCATCCTGGTCAACATGGTGAAACCCTGTCTCTAATAAAAATACAAAAAAAAATTAGCTGGGCGTGGTGGCGTGCGCCTGTAGTCCCAGCTACTCGGAAGGCTGAGGCAGAATTGCTTGAACCTGGGAGGCGGAGGTTGCAGTGAGCCGAGTTCGTGCCACTGCACTCCAGCCTGGCGCCTGGTGACGGAGTGAGACTCTGCCTCAAAAAATAATAATAAAAATAGAAAAAATAAAAATAAATAAAATAATAAAACAGATCCATGTAGCAGATACTTTAAACATAATTTAAAAATAGAAAAATATTTTGTGGTTTCTGTGTGCTAATCAAGATGTCACTGTGCATATGATTATATGCAATTTGCAAAATACATTATTAGACTTATATGACTATCAAACGATAGATTTTTTTAAAATGTACACAGGGCAATAGCTTCTACAATTCAAACATCTCCCTGGCTAAATTAATACAAATTGTTGCAATGTGCCAATAATAAATAAGAGACAAAAAGAATTCCGGAAGCTGGGAGATGCAAATTAAACAAAGCCAGTGTTAAGTCATTTCCACTAGGGTTTCAGACAGATCTTTTATCACTCGTTGAAATATGACATTCTGGGACTACATCACAAACATGACCACCTGATTCCCTGTATCTCACACCTAAACGAGCTCAACACCAGTTCGTCATGACTCTGAATCTAAAGAGACATTGGCAGCACTTCATAAATACCTTCCTGTTCGCTCCTTTCTACGGTGATGCAATTTGACCTACATTTCCAGTGCCCATTGAAACTTCAGGGGAGGGGGAAGAGGAGTTTTTCATTTCTCCTACCCTCTGATTAACTAGGACAGCAAATGCCATTCAAGGGACTGCTACTGGGCAGAAGCAAAGGGGGAAAAAAGTCATGCCAGTAGGAAATTCCACAGGCAGACATTTAGAAATACTGCATTCTCTGATTCTGCAAACAAACTGTCATGGCTTTATAAGACAATAGCAAGGAAGAATTGCCCCACTTTATACCATAGTAAGATCAGAACACTAAGGGCTGTTTTATTTACCTCAGGCTCCCTGTGGGATGAAAATTAAACTTGAACTATATACTACTGTCCTTGTTATCGTCTTTTTAAATAAACTTTTAATTTTAGGATGACTAAATTTACATAAAAGTGGCAAAGATTTTACAGAGACTTTCTGTAAACCCGACACCTGGTTTTCTCTATTGCTAACCTCTTATGTAAGTATGGTATCTCTGTCACAGCTAATGAACCAATGCCAACATGTGATTATTTATTTTCCTCCAGCTTTAAGGCATGATTGACAAAATTATACAGTGTAAATGTGATATTTTGATACATGTGTGTATTATGAAATGGTTAAATCAAGCTAATAAGCATATCCACCACCTCATTTTTGGGGGGAGTAAGAACATTTAAGATACATTCTCAGCAATTTTCTAGTATACAGTATTACTCATTACAGTCACCATGCTAAATAATAGATTCCTAGAACTCATTCATCCTAACTGAAACTTGTACTTTTTGACCAACATCTCCCTATTTCTCCCACCACTTTCCCAACTTCCAGCCTCTGGAAACGATTATTCTACTCTCTGCTTCTGTGGTTCAATGATTTTAGATTCCACATGTAAGTGAGATTCCTGCAGTATGTGTCTTTCTGTGTCTGGTTTATTTCTCTTAGTATACTCCAGGTTCATCCATGCTGTCAAAAATGAAAGGATTTCCTTATTTTTTAAGTCTGAACAGTCTTACATTATTTGCATAGGTACACTGGATACCACATTTTCTTTTTTTCTCTCTTTTTTCTGAGACAGAATCTCAGTCTGGAGTACAGTGGTACGATCCCGGCTCACTGCAACCTTCACCTCCTGGGTTGAAGCAATTCTCCTGTCTCAGCCTCTTGAGTAGCTGGGATTACAGGTACACGCTACCACACCCTGCTAACTTTTTGTATTTTTAGTAGAAACAGGGTTTCACCATGTTGGTCAGGCTACTTTGAACTCCTGGTCTCAAACGATCCACCAACCTCGGCCTTCCAAAGTGCTGGGATTATAGCCATGAGTCATTGTGCCCAGCCTAAATATCACATTTTCTTTATCCATTCATCCATTGATGGATACCAAGATTGACTCCGTATCTTGGCTATTGTGAATAATGCTGCAATGAATATGGGAGTGCAGATACCACTATAACATACTGATTTCCTTTGGATATATATCCAGAAGAAGGATTGCTGGATCCTATAGTTCTATTAATTTTGTGACAAATTTCCAGACTGTTTTTAATGGCTGTACTATAATTTATATCCCCACTACCAATGTACAAAGACTCCCTTTTCTCCACATACCAACCAATACTTGTTGTCCTCTGACTTTTTGGTGACAGCCATTCTAACAGGAGTGAGGTGATCTCTCACTGTGGTTTTAACTTGCACATCCCTGATTAATGATGTTGAGCATCTTTTCACATATACCTGTTGGCCATCAGTATGTCTTCTTTGTCAACTCAGGTTCTTTCACATTTTTTAATTGGGTTATCTGTTTTGTTATTAAGTTGTTTGAGTTCCTTATATATTTTAGATATTAACCCCTTATCAGATGCATGGTTTGCAAATATTTTCTCCCATACTGTTGGTTTCTTTTCGCTCTGTGGACTATTTCCTTCGTTATACAGAGGCTATTTAGTTTGCTGCGACCCCATTTTTCTATTTTTTGGTTACCTGTGCTTTTCGGGTGATATCTAAAAAAATCATTGCTCAGGCCAGTGTCAGGCAGCTGTCTCTTTCCTCCCTTTCCATATTGCACTCTTTGGAAGGAAGTCACTTGGCATAGCTCAGACTTAAAAGATGAGCAGTGGGCTGAGCACAGTGGCTCACACCTATGATCCCAACACTTTGGGAGACTGAAGCAAGTGAACTGCTTGAGCCCAGGAATTCCAGACCAGCCTGGGCAACAAGGCAAAATCCCATCTCTACAATAAATACCAAAAAAAAAAAAAAAATTCGCTGAGCATGGTGGCACACACCTGTAGTTCCACCTACTTGGAGCCTGAGGTGGGAAGACAGCTGGAACTCAAGAGACAGAGGTTGCAGTGAGCTAAGATTGTGCCACTGCACTTCAACCTGGGTGACAGATAGAGAACCTGACTCAGAAAAAACAAAAAAAGAGAAATGGGCAGTGATGTCCCATCTCCTTAAGAGGGGATTATCTGCATAAATCATTTGGTGTTCTTTTATATGAAAGATTTATCTATTCTCTCCCACGTGCTTATTTATCCAATCACTGATTTATACCAGTATGGCCTCATGGATATTTATGATTTTGTATCACATATTATTTCTATGTTTATATATTTATATGAGCCTTTAAAATATATATATATGTACACTGTATATTTTATTTATATTTATTTTATATGTTGGGTTACAATCTAATACTATGCTTTTTAGCTGCTCAAATTGTTCCAGTTTGACCTTTGGGAGCTCTTTCAGTTGGTTCTTTAGTCCCTTTAACATATCCCATCACTGTGTGGTGAGAGAGAAAGAGAGAGAGAACAAAAGAGAGAGAGTATGTGTGTGTGTTTGTGTGTTATTTTCTTACTTTCTGGAACTAGAAGATACTACAGGTTCATATTGTTTATTCCCTGTCCCAGGAACAGAATCTCCTTTTAATGGAAAATGGTATTAGAAACCAAGATCTGGACACTGGGTCTTAATAGTCTCTTAATGTTTGACACTTTAAAATTTCCACATGAACTACTTCTACAGCAAATGAACAAAATATCTCTTCAAGCATCTTCATTTTGTGGCATAACATAATAAATATAAAAAGGTTGCTTGGTAATCAATCAAGCTTGGTAATCAAGCCACCCTCTGACTTTCAGGTTTGACATGGTCAATTAATATCCCAATCAAGTTCCCCAGAGGAAAAAATATATATATTTTTTTCTGTTGTTGGGGGAAACAAGAAGAAATCTAGAATTAAATGCTACTTGTTTGCTGTTCTATACAATAAGGTATCCTCTTTTCTTCCCTTAATACTAAATGATATTTCCTTGGTGTCAACGTTTAATTACCTGAGCTAAGGGAAAACAGAAATATCAATCAGATCTGGCTTTGAAATACACAAGTGATGACTTATGGCAGTTACAACTTCCTATTTATGCTTTGCATATTTTAATGTTACAACTAGTTTTTCTTTACTGAGAATAAACGAATCAGCTAAACACAAGCACAGAGCCTGGAGCTTCTTGGGCAGTAGGGGTAACTAGTGGCAAGTGAACAGATTTCTAGAGATAACTACATTGCCTAGACTAGAGTTAATCCCATACAACACACACTGGGCAATTCTTCACCTCAGATTTCAACCAAGTACTAGTTTGCAATATTAACAAATGGACTATGCTAATAAAATCTCTGGTGATCTCAGACTTTTTTAAAATACAAAATAAATAGGCTGGAACCAGCATCTAATACTGCTTTTCCTCTACCTTTTTTTCACTAGGTCTGATTCACATTTACATTCAATAAACATTTACTGAGCTTCTACTATGAACCAGGCAGCCTACCATGCTTAGTGCTTCCAATTAATCCAATAATGAGAAAAAATTAAGCGCCCTATTTCCAATTTTCCCTTCCAACAGAGCTGCTGAAGTTCATGGAAGGTAAGCCAAGCCTTTACAATGCTGAAGGCTCAAAAAGTTTTGAAGAAGTACATGGTTTAGTGTCCATGTCTACAGCTGTCTAATAACATCTTAGAAAGAAAAGATCACAGCCTTATAGGTAAAATAGATATTGTATACTCAAACCTATTTCTCAGGAAGAATGCATGGAAAACACAGTCCTGGCACACACCACGGGCTCTTTAAGTATTGGCTCATGTTCATATTATGCATTTCATCACAAACACACCTAGGAAACATCAGAACTGCCTCACTAAGATGTTCATTGCCTTTTTTTGAATTGCCCGTTTCACTTTGTAAAATCCTAAAACCATGATCTTTAAAAATGTCAGTATCTATGTCCCAATCAACCTGTCTGATAAATAAACACCACATATTCATTTAAGAGTGATAGGCCAGAGGCCAAGTGTGGTGACTCACACCTGTAATCCCAGAACTTTGGGAGGCCAAGGCAGGTGAATACCTGAAGACAGGGGTTTGAGATCAGCCTGGCCAATATGGTGAAACCCGTTTCTACTAAAAATACAAAAAAATTAGCTGGGCATGGTGGCACACATCTGTAATCCCAACTACTTGGGAGACTGAGGCACGAGAATTGCCTGAACTTGTGAGGCGAAGGTTGCAGTGAGCCGAGATCGTGCCACTACACTCCAGCCTGGGCGACAGAGCAAGATTCCGACGGAAAAAAAAAAAAAAAAAAGAGTCAAAGGCCAGAATGGACAAGTCATATTAAAAACAGTAACAGCTAATATTTCCTAAAAGTTTATTTTATGCCAGGCACTATGTAAATGTTGCACAAGCTGACTAGATAGATATTTTAACTATTTCTGATTTCCAGATGAGAGGCTATAGAGGTGAAGTAACTTGTGCAAGGTCGCCATCCATCTGGGCTAGGCAATCTGTCCCCAAAGAAAAACAGTAACAGCAGCAGCAAAATTATACCGTTGCAACTAAAAGTCCATTCCTCACCTCACAATGCTGGTTCCTTTTCAAACACTGTCATACTGGGTGCATCAGTTGAATGAGAGTTAGTTAAAATGTGTTTTTTGCTAGACATGCAAACTGACAGCAGGGATTTAGATACTTCTGATCCCAAGGTGGACTCCAAACTGGGACTAACAGCACCCAAAATATTTTCAGCAAATAAAACCCATCAAGGACTCCCCACAGTGTTTAGCAGAAAGTGACTCCCTGGCCCAGCGTGGCCCAGCAGGCTGTAAGTCTCTTTACTTACTCTCTAGCCCTACATTATAGTTCTTAGCCCTGTAGAATGCTCCAATCAAGCAGTCGGGTGCAGTGGCTCGCTCATGTAATCCCAGCACTTTGGGAGTCCAAGGCAGGCAAATCATGAGCTCAGGAGTTCAAGACCAGCCTGGCCAATACGGTGAAATCCCATCTCTACTAAAAATACAAAAAGTTAGCTGGGTGTAGTGGCGGGTGCCTGTAATCCCAGCTATTCAGGAGGCTGAGTTAGGAGAATCGTTTGAACCTGGGAGGCGGAGGTTGCAGTGAGCAGAGATTGTGCCACTTGTACTCCAGCCAGGGCAACTGACACTCCGTCTCAAAAAAAAAAAAAAAAAAAAAAAAAAAAGCTCCAATAACAATGAACAAGGCCAGTTTCCAACACACTGAAAAGTTTTCCTGCCTTAGTGTATTTGCACTTCAGGCTGCTACTAGACCCAACTAACTTCTTCAGAAATCAGTTTAGAGGTCACTTATCTCTTCGAATAGGCAAAGTTAATCCCATATTGATTCCCTAAAATGGCTTAAGAGATTCCCAACCTGCTCCCTCCTCAACCTCAGCATTCTCAGCACTGGTATTACCCTGTAACAAGGACCTTTTCCCTTACAGGTCAATCACAAAAAGGCATGGCTAAGAGCAATCCATTTTTGGAATTAAACAGACAAGAGTTTAAATCCTGTTTTCTATTTTCAAACTATGTGACCTGAATCAAATCTTTTCACTTCTCTGATGGAGTTTAATTGAAAAGATAATGCAAGCATAGTCTGGCACATATTAAGTGTTCAATAAATGATAGCCACTATCATCATTATTCCCATTCTATAGATAACAAATTGAGACGCCAAGAAGAAAAACATAAAATGTCACAGAGCTGGTAAGTAGTAGGGCTTGGGTTGAAACCAGTTCTTTTTCCTTTTTTTTCAAGTCTCTATTGAGCGCCATTCTTGGCACTGAGGAGATAGCTGTGAAACAGCAATGAACCCTGTTCTCAAGGTGTTTACTTCTAGTAGGAAAGAAAGCCATAAAACCTTTACACAAATAAATGGAAAGAGCACTTTGAATGAGAAGGGCAGGGTGTCTGAATACACAGGGTTTTAAAGCAAGTAACAAGGTCACTGAATTTTGTCTAGAAGGTCACAGAAGGCTTCTGTGAAGAGGTGGCATTTAAAGGAGGTAGAAAAGGTGTGGTAGCAGCAAGCATCCCAGACAAATGATATTTCAGTAGAAAAGACACTGAGGAAGAATGGCAAGTTCAAGAAACTAAAAAGCCAGAGCATCTGATGAAGCAGAAGATGCAGGCAGGGCCAGATCAGAAGACCACCGAAAGATATGTTCAAGGTTTTGAATGTCATCCTTCCTTTCAGCCATGGAAAGGCGCCAAAAGACTGGCTGCCCTTGATGAAACAGCAAGGAAAAGCTCACTCTGACCCCAGCTCCTTGAATCGGGGCTATTTGGTACTTTTTTCATCTGTACTTCTAGGGCATGGCAACTGTAGACTTTTGATAAATATTTGTGACCTGTCTGAAAGAATCTCTGATAAAGACAGACTACATCACTTTTCCCTCTTTTTTAATCCCACAGCTGGTGCTTTTATTAAAACATTGATTATTATAGGTAGGTGTGGACCTCTTTTCTCTATTTAGTCATAAATTTCTGGAGAACAAGTAAATATTCATCTTCGCATTTCTCAAACCTCAAGGCTCAATAAAGTTATGGACTAAAACAGACTCTCTTTTGATAAGCTAAAAATCTGTTCTTATATTTCAAGATTGGTGGAATAAGAATCATTCTGCTAATTCATTCCGCCTTATATAGATCACCTGAGGTGAGAAGTACTAGACCAGCCCGGCCAACATAGTGAAACCCCAGCTCTACTAAAAATACAAAAATTAGCTAGGTGTGAGGGCACACGCCTGTAATCCCAGCTACTCGGGAGGCTGAGGCAGAAGAATCATTTGAACCCAGGAGGCAGGGGTTATAGTGAGCTGAGATTTCGCCATTATACTCCAGCCTGGGCAACAGAGTGAGACTCTATCTCAAAAAAAAAAAAAAAAAAAAAAAAAAAAAAAGCTCTGAAGGGATAATGTATAAGGACTTAAGTTGCACTTTCCTTTTGCACCTTAACCTTTACAATAAAAAACATATTTCAGCAATGTGTCATTAAAAGTACAAGTTTTAGATTTTAAAATAAATCACTTGTACAGTTCATATGCATATTTTTTAAATGTTAGTTTAATTTTAACCAAGAACAAAATGCCCCAACAGAAGGTCTTTCAGTGATTTTCCAATTCTTCTGAGAACTGTTCGGATTCTCTTTGAATATTTAATTACTCTGATAAGAGTAGGGTAACTCTTTGGGCTATTTATATTAAAAGATAGAACTGAGTCATAATCAATAGTTCACAAACTTTAAGGTTTATTTTGGGATTTCAGGAGATGAGGATGATGAGATAAAATGATGAAAGTAAGATTAGGAATATGCTATACAGTAGGGTATAATTTGGTCTGATTCCCTTTCCATCCCCAGACCAACTTTCCACCATTATGGGCCTTGCTGAGTCCCAAGAGGCTGACCGCTATGGGCAGCATCACAGACTCACCTGCTGGCCAGCTTCCAGGTGAGTCTGGCCAATAGGAGCCACTGGAAAAAGATCAAAGAGCAAAGAATTAAGTTCAGGACGAGAATATTCCCTCATTGTTCCCTCCCTGCTCTGGGCTGCATTTTCTGGCGGTGGCTAAATCCTTCTAGTACTACAGCTCCTGTCTAACAGCCCATCCACTATGGCTCCAGCTCTCACTAGACTCTTCTTTGCTCCCTCAGACCTAGCAGTGATAAATAGCTTGCCATAGCTGTTAGTTTCTAGATGACAGAAACCCACATCATCCTGAACTCTGCCCATCCTTCTAAAAATAATTCTTTCATTAAAGTATCTTAAACCATTGGAGTTGGACTCTTTTTCCTGCCAGATCTAAGAATGCAAACCATACACTTGTAAAATCAGCAATCTCTCTCCTTTGTATGTGAGCAGTTATCACAATGGTTATTCATCTTGCAAAGTAATTCCTTCATGCCAAGCACGGCATGTGAGCAGAAATGACACCTTTTCAACTGGTCAGTGCAGGCGAATACTGAGAGTACTCCAGAAAGACAGGTGGCAGAATGGAGGGGCCAACACTGACAATTCTCTAGGTAGGAGTCTGTTACTTGTCAAGAATAAAATGTTTACAAAGAAATGGCACTGCCTCCTACTTTTCCTGGGTTTCCTCTAGCTTATGGCAAGGAATCAAAGTCAGCTTTGTATTTTCACACTGAATACCAAGAAGTTGTATCACTGCCTGGGGAAATTGCCCTGTGTCACTTCACTTTGCTAGTTTCTCAGACCTAAAGACCTGCTTACCACTAGCCCAGGCAGACAGAAAGAGAACCAACCATCTTGTATTATGCTATAGCCACTTGCCTGCCATCCTTCCTTCTCTTTCATCCTGGGATAAATCTTTCTTCTGCACTAATGCAAAAGATGAACAGGATGAGAGAATTCTGCTGTGCTCAGCCTTGCCTGTCTCTTTAACAGTTCTGACCAGATTAGCACTTTTCTTTTTCCACAGGAGAGGACTGGCATATGCTTATACCATAATCTGCTTTGAGCTCCTTCTCTGGATATTTCTCTTACCAAGGCGAACGGATTTGAGGTTAGATGTTAATTGAAATCACCTGGGAGTCTCTAAATACTCTACCTTGCTGTTACTAGGTGCAAGTAATCTGAAGGATACTATATTTCTGAATACTGGGGCATTCTTTTGAATAAGAGCTGATTTAAACAATTTTTCCAGGGGATTGATAAGAACTGATATGGCTCATGTCAATAAGCCACTCCAACAAGGACCCTAAACTTCTCCCTCTGCAACCAGCAGGCATTTGGAGAGGACAAGAAGATAAGGGCACAGACAGATACAGATCGTTGTCTATAGAGAAGATGTTCTGCTGCAAATCACCCAAAGCTGGTCAAAGGGCCAGGCAGCTCTCATCACCCTGAAGGCAACACCTAACAGGCAGTCTGACAAGCAGTAGAATTAACAAAAATTGGTTCACACTATGTATCCATTTCTACCATTCTTCTACCCTTACTTCTAAGCATTCATTTTAAAGTATATTTTATTGGAGAACTCTATAAACAGCTGGGTGGATATACATCAAATGTTAATAGTGGTATCTCCAGGTAATAGAAGTATGAGTAACTTTTATTTCCATCTGTGAAATCTTCTGAGTTTTCTACAAGCAGTTATCATTTTTGTAATCAGGAAAAAAAATTAAACAAAAACCTCTGTAAGCATTCAGGAATTTCAGCTTTTCCATAAGACCCAATTTTATGTAATTCTTGAAACTTAAAATCTAAATTATCTTTCTTAGCTTTTGAGATTTAAGATTTTTCAATAGCACAATCATTTATGGACTTTGTTCTTAAATTTAAAAACCATTGAAAATATGAAAAACAAGAATGCTAAATTGAATTTAAGGTGTAAATTTTTTCTGGTATACGTCACAACCTTAACTGAGATAACTTAGATGCTTCAAGGTCAAAGTTCACTATTTTAATATTCTGAAGTACTCCTACTACAAATGAAAAAGAATGCAACTGTTTCTATCTGTAAGAACACCATACAGATGATATCATATGCAGTTATATGGCTAAGAGACAGAAAAAGCAGACTGGTGTTTCCTCCACTACAAATGCTAGCCAATAACAACTTTCCAGTCTACAGCTGATTAACACTTGACACCAGATCTATGGACAAGAAAGCTACTCACTGCTGGCCGTTAGCTCAAGGAACTGACACACCAAGAAACCTGCCTACTATCAGATCAGGACCGCTGTTTATTACGATAACTGATTTTTCAGTTTAGTGCCATTTATAGTACTGAAAAATCTTTTCTAGGAGCTAGCTTTCCTCATAATCTATAATAGCTGAACATGTGTTATTCACTGTCTTGTAGTGTTGAAATACAATAACAGGGAATCTTGGAAACCATAAACATCTTTACTAGCTTCAGGAAGCTAGTAAATTTGAACAAGTGATTCCTTTAAACTGTCTTAATGTAATGGCAAATGGTCTCTTTTCTAACTTCGATCTGCAAATGATTTATAGTTATAACTACCATAACAATAATAATCAACAGGGTGGGGAGTGAAGGGCACAGAGAACATAGCCTTAAATATCTCCTCTTAGAGCAGCTAAGAGGAGTATGAGCCAAAACACTAAAAAATGCCTTTGTGCTCAGTATCCTAAAACTTAAAAATACCAGTGAAAAAAGCATAAGGAAATGAAAAATCTGTATTTTTCAATGTAGAACTTTACTCGCATTCTTTTCAGAATTAAGTTCAAGGATTCCAAAAGCTCACAGTATCTACAAAAACCATATGACAAAAAAAAAAAAAGTAAGAGGAAAAAACAGTTTTTTGACTAGTACTTATCAAAACATGGTTAGAAGCTGTAGAAATCAGTGCCTGAAACAAATTAGAAAAAGACAACTTCAAAACTAGTGTTAAATGTCATAATAAGGTTCCAAAAGCTACAGAAGTCTTGGGATGTGTCTATTTACAAAAAGGCCTGGGCAAACAAGAACCACCATGTTACTACCACAGACAAGTTTATGATCCAGACTACAATGAAACTTTAAAAGTAATGGGGGGAAAGAGCCTAACATACAACGCTGCTATTAACAGCAAACTGTCTGGAGACCTTAATTAAACAAAAGTGTCAAGTGCTCCTCTCAAAACCTTTTGTAGTGATAGACCTGTCAGCAGAAAACAGCAGGACCATTTAGAAGAGTCCGGGGCTGAGAGGACAAGTGACTACACCACAAGGTGGTAATTACACTGTGGCGAAGTAAAAAAAAAAAAAGGCCAGATCGAAGGGCTCCAAGAGGTACTTCAAAACTAGCTAATCATGCAAGAAGAGATGGGGTAAAGAGATGCTTGGCCTCTAAGGCAAGAATAAATAGCAGCTACTAATTACCAAGGTGACTACTAGACACCACCATTAGACATTGTCATGGTTGGAATGTTTATGTCCCCTCAAAATTCACATGTTGAAAAATCCTAGGCCAGGCACAGTGGCTCACACCTGTAATCTCAGCACTTTGGGAGGCTGAGGTGGGAGGATTACTTGAGCTCAGGAGTTCAAAACCAGCCTGAACAACATGGAAAAATCTCAACTCCACAAAAAAATACCAAAAAAAAAAAAAAAAAAATCCTAACTCTCCAGATGATGGTAATAGGATGTGGGACCTTTTCGGGGGTGATTAGGTCATGAGGACAGAACCCTCATGAACAGGATTAGTGCCATTACGAAAGAGGCCCAGGAGGTTGTTTGCCCCTTCCACCATGTGACACCATCTGTGAAACAGGAAACAACCCCTCATCAGACACAGAATCTGCTGGTGCCCTGATCTTGGACTTCTCAACCTTCAGAACTGCAAGAAACAAAAATATATGTTGTTTACAAACTACCCAGTTTATGGTGTTTTGTTAGAGTAGCCCGAACAGACTAGGACACACACCAATGTCACCACAATTGGGGATATTACTCAAATGAGGGCAAACATTAGTTTACCCACCTCCAATTCAGCAGAAAAGGGGCTTCTGCAGTTGGTAAACTACTGTTCTAGAACCACCCTCATAAGAACACTTGAGTTCTGCAATAGACCTAGGTTGAAGGGGAAATCACCCTTTCTAAACCTTAACCTCATTTCAAAAATAGAGAAAATATCTGCTCTTCCCTGATTTCAAAGGATTGGAATATACAATGAAACAGGAGAACATACATGAAAATGTTCTGTATAAAATGAGACTGTATATGTATATGCACAACATTTTATCATTTAAAGTGTGGCTTAACTTAAAAAGGCCAAATAAATGTAGATTGCCCCACCAGCCTACAAGCTATAAAGTCTAACATACTTATTTTTAAGTATTAGCAAAGTTACAGTAAACACACTTAGATACCAGATGACAGAAAAATAAATACAGAGAAATTTGAGAAAATTTAGCGCAAAGACCACAAACTTTATCTCACTGGATCCTAAGGGGATCACTACATACTGGATAAAAAGGTTTATTGTGACTCTGTTACCAATAAACGATTAGAGTCTATATACTTTTCTTTAAAACTCAGGAAAATGTATGTTTTAGAAAAGATTATCATGTAAAAAACACATGTAGTATTGCATTTAGAGTGTTAAGTACCAGTAAGGTAAAATAAAAATAGATGGTGCAGAGCCACAAGAATGCTTCTAAGATGGGAGTTTAAGAATCCTTGGGGTCAGGTGGGGTGGCTCACGCCTATAATCCTAGCACTTTGGGATGCCAAGGTGGGAGGTTGGCTTGAGCCCAGAAATTGGAGACCAGTCTGGATAACACAGTCTCTATAAAAAAGGAAAAAAAAAAAATTTTTTTTTATTAGCCAGGTATGGTGGCACACACCTGTATCCCCAGCTTCTTGACAGGCTGCAGTGAAAGGACTGCTGAGGCCAGGAGGTCAAGGCTGCAGTAAGCCATGATTGTGCCACTGCACTTCAGCCTAGGCGACAGACAGCCTGTTTCAAAAACAAAACTCTCAGATGTGGGGCTGGGAAGGAGAAGGGTGAACCAGGGATCATTACAGTGTTGCTTATATGTGATACAATGTCCAAAACAAGTCCACACACAGTGGCCCACAAACATTCAGATAGTAAATACCTGTTGGTTCTACCTGCCCTGCATCAATTCCCACAGCTGGGGAATGACAACTCCCCTAAATAGGTACTGTCTGAGTGAGGCAATAATCAAGGCACCTGCCAGGACCCAGTCTGGGCCTGAAAGATACACTCTCAGTAGAGAATGGGATTAAAAACTGCTGGAGAGGTTAGTTCCCCTGCGTCCTGAGAAGACTGTCTACTGAGTCCTGCCACCTGGACCCCTGAAGCTGCTCTACATCTGGTTCATTCTGAGGCCTGATTCTTTGGCATTACTGTCACCACATCCCTCAAGCAATCTCTTTTTTGTTTAAAATAGTCAGATTTAGTTCCTATTGCTTACAACCAAAGATCTCTGGCTAATTAGCTGTTATACTGTGTCTAGAAAAATTCCATTTTCTTAAAAATTGGAGGAATAAATTTTAATTTGATTGGCAAGTAATTAAACCATTAATTTTACAGTTAAAAAGGATATATCATGGAGTAGAATACAAAATTCATGTAAAATTTTAAGATAATGGACTTTTTTTTTTAAGATTTTTAAAGATATGCTTCCTCCCACTTCCCACCCTTCCTCCCTCCCCAACCCAATGCAAGTTCTTTAGCGATGGGATTAAAAACACTGGTACAGAGATAAATTTTCCTTAACTTTTAAGTTCTGTTCCTAAGTAGATAAAAGCTTTAGGGCAAGTTACTTAACCTTCCTAAGGCTCACTTTTCATACCTTTAAAATGGGATAATACTACCTACATGTAGAGCTGTTATCCCAAGAGATAACACAGGAAACCATTTAGCACTGTTCCTCAGAGCAGAGTTTTATCAGCCATGGCAAACAAATGGAGTTTAGTTAATATAACAAAAGCAAACTGGCACATACCTTGATGGCTGCAACAATTTCCTGTAGGCTATCCTGTGCAATATGACTTGGCAACATTTGCCATCAAGCGGGGGTATCTTTGTCCAACCCCTTGAATCTGAGTTGGCCTTGTGACTTGCTTTGACTAGCAGAATACGGCAGAATGATATGGTGTGATTCTTAAGCCTAAGCCTCCAGAAACCTTGCAGTTCTCACCCTCTTAGAACAAAGTGCCTCCACGTGAGGAAATTTAGTGCAGCTGCTAGAAGATGAGATTATGTGGAGCTCAGAGATATCCCAGCTTGACTAACTAGTTCTGACTCAAGACTTAAAAGGACTGCAGCCACATTAGTGACCTCAGGCCAGGCACTACCAATGGAAAAACTGCTCTGCCCTACTTATGAGCAAATAAAATGGTATGTGTTTTAAGCCACAAAGTTCTGGAATGGGTTGTTAACAATAGATAACTGACAGACATGCTTCATGAATTATCGTAATATTTCTATACTTTATATTCGATTCATTTCCTAAAATTTCCTGTAACAAACTGTAAGGCCCAAAGTCTACAGAGTCACTATGTCACAGCCAGATGTGGTTATATTTGTCATTCTTCAAGGCTAGATCAATGTTTCTAATTTCATATAAACAAATGAACTGTATCTCCACCAGAATGCAGGGCATAGGAGACAGAACATACTACAAAGCCAAAATGAAAATTTGCTAAAATTATCATATTTAAACCACAAAGATGCAGGTGCAAATATAGGTGAGTTGAATTTGAAGGTAACTGCCTAAGAAAAAAAGTAACAATTTAATTGATAATTAAAGCATTAAATTATGATGTTTTTAAAATCAAAACAGATTATAATTTAATAATCTGTTTAATAATCAAAATTATAATTTTAATTTAGATTATAATTTAATAATTAAAACAGATTCTCCCCTGTAACAATTCTTGCTTCTGTCATTTCTTCCATATACTTCAAAGATGACCAAAACCCTCTTTTAAAAGTTCCACCTTGGCCAGACAAGGTGGCTCACATCTGTAATCCCAGCACTTTGGGAGGCTGAAGTGGATGGATCATGAGGTCAGGAGGTTGACAACATCCCATCATTACTAAAAATACAAAAAAATTAGCAGGGCGTGGTGGCACATGCCTGTAGTCCCAGCTACTTGGGAGACTGAGGCAGGAGAATTGCTTGAACCCAGGAGGTGGAGATTGCAGTGAGCCAAGATCGTGCCACTGCACTAAAGCCTGGGTGACAGTACGAGACTCTGTCTCAAAAAAAAAAAAAAAAACCAAAAAAATCCATCTTATACATATTCTCATACCCTTTTTTTCTATGAATAAATAGTGACTGCTATCATTCTTTTCAAAGACTGCACATATTTTACCACATGGATAGGCTCTAATTCACTTAATTAATCCTTTATCAATAGGTATTTAGATCACTTACTTTTTTTTTTCTTTTTGAGACAGAGTTTCACTCTGGTTGCCCAGGCTGGACAACAACCTCCTTCTCCCAGGTTCAAGTAATTCTCCTGCCTCAGCCTCCAGAGTAGCTGGGATTACAGTCATGTTCCAACACACTCAGCTGACATGGTTTCTCCATGTTGGTCAGGCTAGTTTCAAACTCGCGACCTCCGGTAATCCGCCCACCTCAGCCTCCCAAAGTGCTGGGATTACAGGCATGAGTCACCATGCCCAGCCAGATATTTAGACCACTTTCTATGTTTTGTTATTATAAAAAAAAGGAGAGGTAAGTACAGTCTGGTACACACATCTGTGCATACTTCACCAACTGTTTCTTTAAATTCCTAGACGTGAAATTTTTTTTTTTTCTTTTTTTGTAATGACTTTAGGTTCATATTGCTCAAACTGTCATCCAAAAGATATGTAACAAATTTACTTTTTTAACAAGAAGGAAACCTTTAAATGCTAAAAGTCAGAACACATTTTACATCTCTAATATCTACATAAAATGGCAAAACATTTTTTAAATTGCACTTTATCTCTAAAATACTGACTCATGCCTCTTATACTGTATTTAACATTTGGAGGGGGAAAAATCCTAAAATACCCAAATAATTTCTAGTGGTTTTATTTTCAGCACAATGTTGTTTTGAAAAGGTAAACTCTAAAAAGAATATACTTGCTGCAAAATCAGCAAATCAGTAGAGAATACTCAAAAGCAGGAAAGGAAGCAAAAAATAAACCAATCAGTTAGTTATCAGGTCATCAAATCTGCATGTTTACACAATGGCCGAGAGAGAAAAATAGAGACAGTGAAAAGGTGAAACTAAAAGAAGCGGCCCTCAGAGCTTCAGTGATGGCAGGATGAAATTACACACAGACATATATATCTACATGCTCTGTACACACCAATCCTGGAGCTAATCTCCAGGGGTTAGAACACAAGAGGAATCTTTGTTTGCTTTATTGAGCCAAACATATCATGAAGAAAGGGAATGGGGTAGGCCAGGATACAGATTTCCTTTAGGTAAGAATGTCTAGTTAGCAGCTTGAGGGGCCAGTATCAATTACTTCCCTTCCAGGGCAAAGAAGGAACATTAAGCAAAAGACAGCTCCAAAGGCACTGATTCCTTTCAAAAACCATCACATCTGAAAGGGCCCAATCATCAAGCTCTATTAAAA
Source organism: Plecturocebus donacophilus (assembly GCA_004027715.1). NCBI lineage: Eukaryota > Metazoa > Chordata > Mammalia > Primates > Pitheciidae > Plecturocebus > Plecturocebus donacophilus. The sequence continues at coordinate 41,081 of PVKP010003727.1, forward strand.
AAAACTGGGCAAGGTGAGAACATTTAACAATAAAACTAATTGGTCACAGAATCATACATGAGCTAAGAAGTGAAGGCCACACATTATGACTAAAAACAACTTATTGACTAAAGTTTAATTCTATCCATGAAGATGAGGGCATTAGATAAAACTTCCATACCAAAAGCAGTGTGTGTAAACTAGCAGTGTGTGTACATGCGCGCACGTGTGTATGCGTGTGTAGGGGGTGGTTGCTTGGCAATGCCACAAATCTACGCAACTAATATTCTAGGCAAGAATTCTGCAAATGATGGCCCATGGATCAAATCTAGCTAAGATTTGCATATAGCAGGAGCTAAGAATGACTTTTACATTTTTAAATGGTTGACAAAATAAATTATGTGGCATATAAAAATTGTAAGAAATTCAAATGTCAGTGTCCATAAACATTTCTTGGAACACAGTCATACCCATTCATTTATATCTACGGCTGTTTTCCCGCTATCATGGCAGAGCTGAGTAGATGCAGAGACCTGGATGGCTGGCAAAGTCGAAAATATTTACTATTATGGCCCTTTACGGAAAATTTGCTGACCTCTGTTCTAGGCTAGAAAATCACATAGTTTTTTAATGGATCACAGCTCCAAGCCTGTGCAGGTCTGTTGATTTAGCCCCCGACATATCCAAGATTTTGATATAACCTGCCAGGCCAACACAGAATGCAACCCCATTGACTAAGAACAATGGAAACATCCAATAGATTATCAAGATGTTGGGATACCTGCCTATAACAAGAAGATGTAAAGGCTTTTCTGAGTTGAAAATAAGATGCTTCCAGAAGGTCTAAGTGAAAATAAAGGTGAATGAGGTATTCTCTTTAAAAAAAAAAAAACAATGTATGTATCTCTGGCCAGGTGCAGTGGCTCACACCTGTAATCCCAGCAGGTGGGATTGGAAGGCTGAGGCGGGTGGATCACCTGAGGTCAGGCGCTCGAGATCAGCCTTGCCAGCAGGGAGAAACCCCATCTCTAATAAAAATACAAAAATGAGCCAGGTGTGGTGGTGCATACCTGTAATCCCAGCTACTCAGGAGGCTGAAGCACAAGAATAGCTTGAACTCTGGGAGGTAGAGGTTGCAGTAAGTCAAGATTGAGCCACTGCACTCCAGCCTCCTTGGCCTCAATGAGCCTCCGTCTCAAAAAAAATAAAAGGATGTATGATATCTCCTTCTAAAGATGAGAATGTAACTATCTTCAAAATGGCTACCACTTTCGGAGTACTCACTAGGGGCCTAGGACTAAGGAAAATTTTTTGCATTTATTATCCCATTTAATGGTCATCTCCTCTAGACTCCAATAAGTTCTATGGCCCAAGCTGAACACAACCAGAGAGCCCAGGAAATGAGAATCAAAGCCAGATTCAAAGTCTAAAGCCTGTGTTTATAATCATTATCCAACCCAAGAGCAGAAGGCATAAATGATCACCACAAATAAATGACAGGAAAGGGGGTAGAAGCAAGTTTACTTTTATAGCCATAAGTATCATACAGTATTTTATTCATATATCTCACACTTTCTTTTGACTCATAATGCCCTCTCTTACTTTAGCATTTAAAGAAAAATACAATTCAGTCCTGCCAGATTCTTTCCTATTGAAAAAATCAACACAGGTACCCAACTATGAAGGCGTTTTAAAGGCAGCAAAATTAGACAACCAAAGTTATAACTTCCACCCATGAAGTCCCTGTGGTACCTGTGAAGGTCTCAAAATGAAAGGAGTAGGGCGAAGTACTTTTAAGGGTGATGGACTATAAATTACATGTGCAATATTTTAATTTTTAAATTGAGATTGTAAGTGAAGGGAAGATGTTAAATGGAATCTTGCCCACAGAGAGAATCTTGCTGCTGGTGGGCGGCTATTGCTTCTTCCTGCCGAGCACACGTGTCCTCCACTCTGCCAAATAAACCATTGTTTTCCAGTTTCCTATAAATATCTACATTTGGGGACCACTCAATCCTAACTCATTTTTGAAAATCTTTTTCTTAAAAAAAAAGTTTTAAGTGTTAATATTTTCCTCATATCAATTTGGAAATAATGTACTTATTATCATATACCATGAATATACATGTTTCCTCACATATTTATTAATAATTGCCCAAATCTGGCTTATAAGTTCTTCTTGTGGGCCAAAGAGGGGCTAAGAGTTTTATATAGGAAACTTCTAGACAGCCCCCCAACAACTCTACTAGTTAAGTATATCCAGACGAGCAACTGAAGAGTCAAGCAGGTTAAGTAGCTAGAGTGAATAAAGGAAACCAAATTTGAATTTCAAGTCTATTTTGACTCAAACTGTGTTTTTCCAATCATGTTCTACTGTCCTGCCAAGGCACAAACACATTTTCTTATAATGATTCTCTTTCAGTCAAATTTCAAAATTTCTGGAAAGAAGACAGTGGAGCTGAAAGACCCATTTACTCCAAGGACTGGTGTCAAGATCAAATCTTTGCTTACCCACCATCAAACTATCTGGTCTGAATTTTTAGATATAATTTTTAAAAAGCACAGCCATAGTGCATGCATGACTAGCATGTCAGGCCAGCTTGGCTTATCAACTGATAGGCAGTGCTTCACTGTGGGAATAAAACGGAAGTACTTTTATACCTCTAAGAACACATAACTAGTCTGAAGACATCTCCCTTTCTTTCTTTCTCTCACTAGTCTGAAAACACCTCTCTCTCTCTCTCTCTCTCTGTCTGTCTGTCTGTCTCTGGAAGTGTCTTACTCTGTTGCCCAGGCTCACAACAACCTCAGCCCTGCCTCAGCCTCCCAAGTAGCTGGGATTACAGGCACACACCACCATGCCCAGATAACTTTTTTTTTTAATTTTTGGTAGAGATGCTGGCCAGGCTGGTCTAGAACTCCTGACCTCAAGTGATCCACCGACCTCCACCTCCCAAGGTGCTGAGATTACAGGCATGAGCCGCCGCACCCAGCCTGAAGATAATTTTAAAAGGCAGGTAATGAGCACATAGATCTACTTTTCAAAAACGTATTTTTTCTCTTTAAAATGGTCATTCTGTGGTGGCTCATGCCTGTAATCTCAGCACTTTGGGAGGCTGTGGCAGGAAGATCACTTGAGCCCAGGAGGTCAAAGATGCAGTGAGCCATGTTCATGCCACTGCATTACAGCCTGGGCAACAAAGGGACACCCTTCTTCAAAAAAGAAAAAAGATCATTCTGACTCCCATTTTATTCAATAAAAGATGTGTCTCCAATTTTTTTAAGTCCTGAATTTCTTTTCTAAAACAACTACAGACTCTCTTCCAGAAAAATACACATACACCAAAAAGTTTTGGTCACAACTACAGAGGGTTCAAGAATCCCTTGAAACCAACTCTTGGAGGGTCGCAGGCCCCCAGGATAACCCTTGCTCTAAAAGCATATTACAAAAATCCTTATATTATTTCACAGGCCCAGAATAAAGACCATATAGCTAGCTCTCTCATTATTTTTTATATTTTCAGAAGACAAATATCAAACAAATTCTCTTAACTAGTCTTTCATAGTCTCAAAAAAAAAACAAAACAAAACAGAAATCTTATGACTCGAGTAAATCAATAAACATAAGATCATATAAGTTCAAAGTCCAAATCAATTATCTTAAAATCTGCTATTTCCATTTCTGTATTTCTGCCCATAAAGATCTCCCTAGAAAAGAAAAAACACTAGTATGGCATAGGGCTTGAGTCTTTTCTACTTGAACATTCATAAACAGGTTAATATTTTTAAAAAAAGACCACTCCTAAAGTTTGTTACAAGATGTTCTCTCATATATATTAGATATACGGTATGATGAAAAGACAATTCTTAAATGTTCAACGAATGGATCTGTGTCAATGCAATTGCAAATTAAATCATGTAGCTGACAAAGCAGATTATAGAGTTCATAAAAGCTCAAATTGTGTGTTTTCCACCACTTGAGTCAAGAACTTTCAGGCTGGGCACAGTGGCTCCAGCCTGTAATCCCAGCACTTTGGGAGGCTGAGGGTGGAGGATGGCTTGAGCCCAGGGGTTCAAGACCAGCCTGGGCAACAGAGTGAGATCATATCTCTATAAACATAAAAATAAAAAACTTGACCAGGCTTTGTGACACATGCCTGTAGTCCCAACTAGTTGGTAGGCTGAGGTGGGAGGATCACTTGAGCCCAGGAGTCCCACGCTGCAGTGAGCCCCAATGATCGTGCCACTGCACTCCAGCCTAGGCAACAGAGAAAGATCCTGTCTCAAAAATATAAAATAAAATAACTTACAGGAATGTTTATTTTCATGTACAGCTCAAACTTTAAAGTCCTTCAAATTCCTTTTGGTCTTATCACTAGAAAATTTCTACCATCATGCAACAAAATTGTAAGTTATCAAATGAACTTATAAAAATGTTTGAACAGCACTCCATCTATGAATAACTGACAGAATATCTCTTGAAAATTTAAGTTACAGGGGGCAGTGATACTTTCCTGTGAAAATATTAAAAATTATTTTAAAATCTCTAGATACTGTTTCAAAATCAGTATTATGATAAGATTAAGAAACACTTAAAAAGAACATTTTATCGCATGACAATTACTTTCTAAATATCCCCACAAAAATGCCACTTGGTATTGTGAACCCCAATCAACTGACAATTGCAGTTTACAATTTTAGTACTTAAGATTTAAAACAATTTTTCTCTTAGAGTGCCCTGTCTCCTAAAATCAAGGAATTGAACAGGGTCTGATGTCCACCTACAGCCAGCCTTTATTTAGGTCATCATTTTTTTCACAGTCAGGGAAAATTCACACTCTAGGGGAAGGCAAGCTACACATCAGAATCTTCATGTAAAGTAATTTTTGCCTTTGTGACAAAAGTCAAATTCTTGAGCACTAATTCTTGAGAACATTGTAATGGTATTATTGAAGTTACTGGCCTCGTATCTATCATTTCTAGCTAGCGGTTAAACACACGTCACTTTAATACATTTGCATCTGCAACTCTTCCTCTTTGAAAGAACTGGGGAAAACAGAGAGAATGTACCTAAATTTAGTAAGGAAAGTGAAATAACCAATTTTATCCTACACAACTTCTTCATCCTGGATATGAAGATCCAAGATCTACTTGGGGGCCAGGAAAATTGCAAAACATTATTAATATGGCTTAATAAAATAACAAACCTGAGTTCAAGACTTGATCCTGGTGCTAACCATATCTATCCCATTGGAGGTCAAATCAGCTGTATTAGTGCCTGTTTCCTCATCCACCTCTCACCACCTAAACGTTGCCATTTACAAGAGAGCTATCGAAGTTGAATCAAAGCGACTTTTGGAAAGAGATGCCAATATAATTTGTAGTGTGCTCCAGACAAATACACACAAGGCAACGTTTCTCATTAAGTACCCCCGCCTCCACTTTCAACTTCCCCTTAAGATAGGGACAGTTGCATAGACATTTTTTGAAAAGCAAAGAGAAAAATAAAGCACCCCATCATGATCGCCGAAGAGATCCCGACTCTGTGGGGGAACTGAGTGCCGGGTGAGGACGATGGGCACACGCTCCCGGTGGCTCCGCGAACTCCTCTTGGAGGTCGCCAAGTTTCTCTTTCACCTTTTTTCCCGCACCCTCCGAGCCCAGGAAAGTAGGGGGCGGCCGCAGGGGCCGGAACCGCGCGACCTGGAACCCGGGGCCTTTTTTGATTGCCGGCCGCGCCCCGCGCAAGTGCCAGCGTTCGAGACCCGCCCCGGAGCGCGTGGGCGCCAACTTCGCGGGGACCCCAAGCGACGCGCCCCCTCGGTCCCCCTAGTCTCGCGTCTCCCGGGTTCAACCGGATACGGGCGTCCCCGTCACCCTCCCCACCCCCCAGTGGAGCGAGCCCACCCCTAGCAGCGTCAGCCTGGATGGGACGGCGGGGCCGTAGTCGCCTTCCAGAGGAAGGGGCTGGGGCCCCGACTCCGGGCGGCACGCAGCCCCCGCAGCCCTGGCGGCGTCCAAGCGAGCTCACCTGGCGGCTGGCGGCGGCCTCTGGGGCGGCCTCTGGGCGTGGGCCGGGCGGGGGCGGCAAGGGGGGCGGCGGGAGCCCGGACTGCAGCCGGGGCCGCCGCCGGCCGCCTAGCCTCTCCCCGACTCGCGCTGGCCGCGGCCGCCCCCGGGGAGTACCGGGTGCGCGGAGAGCGCGAGTCCCGAGGCGGCGGCGGCGGCGGCGGCGCGGCGCGGCTCAGGCGTCGGAGCGGGCGGCCGCAGGCGCCGCCGCCTCCTCCTCCATGGCTGTTTACCCGGCTGCATTGTGGGAGTTTGACCTCCGCCGCCGCCAACCGCCGCCTCAGCTTGCGCCGCCGCCGCCGCCGCCGCCGCCGCGCACGCCATGGGAGCCGTGACTGACGGTGAGGCCCCGCTCGCCGCCACCCGCGTCCGCTGCACGGCCCGCTCGGCCTCCCCCGAGACCCCTGGCCTCCCAGGCCGCTTCCGGGAGCCCCTCGGCCTCCCCGGCTGCTTCGCCCGAGCGCTTCGGCCTTCCCGACCTCTCCCCGGAGCCCCGGGCCTCCCCGGCCGCTTCCCCCGACTCTTTCTTCCTCTCGTCTGAGCCCGAGCGCCCCTCGGAGCCCCTCGACATCCCCCGCCCTCTCTCCTGGAGTCGGCGCCCCGCTGTAGGGTGTGCCGGCAGCGTAGTCGGAAGGCTGGGAACACACGTGGGTGAACGAGACGGCTAGAAGCGATGCAAGGGCGGGTGGGACCGGAGGGAACCCGGGTTTGTCTAGGGATGCGGTGAGGGCCCAGGAGCCGCGAAGGATGGGTGGTGGTGCCGGACTTGGGGCTGAGGGCTCGGTAGGTTTGTGGAGGGCTGGATGGGAGTGGCAGCTCCAAAGATGGGTCGAGAGTTTCAGGACTCATGTACAAGGGTTGTCAGGATACAGAGCGTGACACCTGGAGGGGTCCTGGGGCATATTGGGAAGGGCTTACAGACAATGGAGGGAATTGCGATGAGGCCTTGAACTGCGAGTGGATTGTGGGTGAGGAGAAGGAGTGAGCAGGAATTATTTATAAAAGGAATAGATCCGGAGGGTTATCAGAAAGTATACCTGGGAGATTTACGGGGAGTAAGGAGGAGCCTGTATAGGGATGAGACCATCTAGGGTAGATCAGGACGATAAAAGGCAGGGGTGTGTGTGTGTGTGTGTGTGTGTGTGTGTGTGTGTGTTGGGGAGGGTGATTTGTCAGGTGGAATGGATTTAGAGGAGCAAAGGCTGGGTTTGTGGACAGTCTAAGGGAGATGGTCTAGTGACACTTTGGGGAAGGGGAAAAGGGCATGTTTGGCAACTGGAGGGAGAACCTGAAAGGTATCTGGTTAGGGAGGAGGGAGGTCCTTTGATATCTGGAAAGGGAAGATCTAGGGCTTTGGGGTGTTTTTGAGGAGAAGGTAACCAGTAACTGTAAATGCCTGTGGAGAGGCCACTTCTGAAGAGCTGAAGACCACTTGGGTCTCCACATTAAAGTGCCTGGCCATGGGAGGAACAGTGATAGGCCCAAATATGCAGACTGATAAAGAGTGGTGGCGGTGGAAGGCTACTAAAGACCCAGGAACTTTATGTGGACTTTCAGCTTTGCTTCATTCCAGTTTCATTTATTTAGTAGATATTCATCCTTCTAGGGCTAGGCTTTGGTATTACAACCCAGAACCAACGAGCAAGAGCCTTTCCCTCTCTAACATTTCAATCTGGCAGGAAAGAAACATTGCCTAATTAATTTTAAGAGTGACAGATACTACCACAAAGTAGTGCAAGGTTGGGAACTGTAGGAACATGTAACAAAGTTTGTTAATCCAATCAGTGGAAATGAGAAAGCCTCCCCCAAAAAGTTAATCTCATTTTTGAAGAATAAGTGGATGTTGGACTGGTGTTCTGGGTTGGGAACCACTTGGACAAAGGCCCCAAGATGTTGGAAGAACTCAAAGCTGACAGGTATTGCTAGAATTTAGAAAGTTATGAGCCAGAAATTTCTAAGGGCAATGGGAAGCCATTAAAAGTTTTTAACATTGGTGTGGGTGGTATTAATCAGATTAGCATTAAAACACACACACACATGGCCAGGCACAGTGGCTCACGTCTGTAATCCCAGCACTTTGGAAGGCCAAGGCAGGCGGATCTCTAGCTCAGGAGTTCAGGACCAGCCTGGGAAACATAGTGAGACCCCATGTCTACAAATAGAAAAAAATTGGTCTGGCACGGTGGCACACACCTGTAATCCTAGGACTTGGGAGGCTGAGGAAAGAGGATCACTTGAACCTGGGAAGTCTATGCTGCAGTGAGCCAAGATCGTTCCAGTGCACTCCAATCTGGGTGACAAAGTGAGACCCTGTCTCAAAACAAACAAAAATATGCATACATCCTGTCTCTGCTATGTGTAGAATGATGAGAGGAAGAGGAAATGAGGAGCTAAGTTTCCTCCCCACTTACTAATGTTTACATAGTACTGTCAGGTAGTGTTCTAATTGTTATCCCCATTTTACAGATCAAACTGAGACATAGGTTAGCTTGCCCAAGGTTGCACAGATAGTAAGTTATAGAGGGTCAAAGGCAGGGAGTCCTCCTGCGTAGTTCCTGCTCTTCCCTGTTATGCATCCTGGGTCTGCTAGTTCTGCAGTGGCCCTGGTGAGTGACAATAAGGACTCTGACCTAGAAGGAATGCAGAGAAGTGGACAGGTGGGAGGGAAATGTGTGAGGTAGAATGTCAGGACTTCAGGTATTGAATGGATGGGGAGAGAAGAAGTTTAGGATGATCCCAGGTTTTTGACTTCACTGTGTGCCTGTTAGTGCTACTTTTCTACTTACTGAGAGAGAGATGTCCAAAGGAGCAATAGGCTTTGTCACATGGGAGTCAGGGATAGAAGATGAGTTCTAAAGTACTGACTGCAGCCAAGTGACCCCTGCCCCCACATCCTTAGAGGCCACAGGAGTCCCAATCCTGCCACTCACAGACTTTCTCAGCTTCTGTCTCTGAAGATAATAAAATCCATGTCAGAGGATTGTTTTGAGGATTAAACACACAAAAAGTTGTAAAGGGCTTTGCATCGAGTCCAACACATAGTAATTAATGTTCAGTAAATATTATTAAATGTCAGAATTGTTACTAATCTGTCTTCCGCTTTCCTTTGATGTAGACTGTGCTTTCTCTCTTAATCTGCACAGGTTCCCTTTTCTTGCCTTTTCAGGTGACAGCTCACTTATTCCTCAAGACCCACCTCAAAAATCCCCTCTTCTCTTTCCTAGAAGTAGTTGACCCCCGCCTATTAGCCATATTATTTTATGCATAGTTAGTGTGGCTATTGCCCTCAATACTTTATTTATTTATATGCCTTATGCTAGAAAACATTTAAGGCAGTTCACCGTAAAGAGAAAACATAAAAATTAAATGAAGTAGTAAGCAAGACATAAAGAACATTGAGATTAGGAAAAATAAAGGGAAGTCAGAAGTGGGTGATCCTCAAAATTCAAGAAGATAAGGCTAATACATTCACCAGGAGGTGACCTATTTCTCCAGTAGGTCATGCCGAGAGGCAGGACCTGGTCTATTCTGATCTAGTGTTCATGAGAGAAGACATCATCCTTAGATGCCCAGGAAAAGCAGGGGATTTTTCTGGTATTAACTAGAGGAAAAGTTTATCATTGAGGTCCGTGTGAATGAAAGCCAGTGTCATATCCTTAACCTCCTTTCAGCACTGAAGATCATAGAGCTGTTTTGTAGCACATCCCTTGCTTGGTAAAAGAAGACTAAATCACAATTTAGAAAGACATTCTAAAGCCAATAGAGGCTGGGCATGGTAGCTCACACCTGTAATCAATCTTAGCGCTTTGGGAGACTAAGACTGGAGGACCACATGAGCACAGGAGTTTGTGACCAGCCTAAGCAACATAGGGAGACCTCATATCTACTAAAAAATTGTTAAAATTAGCCAGGCGTGTGTGGTGGTGTTCACCTGTAGTCTCAGCTACTCGTCTCTACTAAAAATTTTTTTTCATTAGCCAGGTGGAGTGGCACATACCTGTAGGTAGTCCCAGCTACTCAGGAAGCTGAGGAGGGACTATCACTTGAGCCCAGGAGTTCGAGGTTGCAATGAGCCATGATTGCACCACTGCACTCCAGCCTGCCAACAGAGCTAGACCCTGTCTAGAAATAAAACCAATGGACAATGTGGCTTAGGTAGGTAGTGGGTAACTGGTGATCTGGCATAATTCAAATCAAGGTTTTTTGGTTGTTTAAGGAAATACCTAGACCGTAAAGACAAACTACAACTTCTTCAGACCATCCTCTATAAACATGGTTTTTGTCAGCTGAGATCAAGCTGAAATGAGTAATATGTGTGATGAGTCAGCAAGTATTTATTGCATACCTTCTAGGCACAATCCAAGGTCCTGGCTACTTTGCAGTAAACTAGACAGGAGGGCCCTGGCCCCTGCTTCAGAGAAAGAAGCCACAGTGTACAATCAAATAAGTAAATAAGGTAATTTCTGAAAAGGAATGTAATTAAGTTCTGGGAATGAACTTGATGGAATGAGGACAGAGAGTAATAGGGGAGGGCAGGAGACCTGACAAATTCAACCACATAAAGAGCCCACGAAAGTATTCCAGATACAGACAACTAGTGCAAAGGCCTGAAGTAAAAACAAGCTCTGTGCCCTTTAGGAAAAGATAAGGAAAGCCAGTGGGCTGGATCTAGGGACAGGACTGCATCCAGGTGGGCCAAGAGGAGTGTGATGCAAAAGAAGGTAAAAGGGAACTCAAGAGGAGCAATGCAGGCTTTGGAAAGGAGACTGAATTGTCCCTTGTGGGTATTTAGAAACAATTGGAGGATTGTAAGCAGGAGAGTTAGTGAATCCAATTAATCTTTTAGATCATTCTGAGTTGCATAAAAAATTGGATTCTAGGAAAGCAAAAATGAAAACAGAGAGCTCAATGCAAAGTATTCTAGATAAGAGAAGTATGGGCTTGGGTTAGAGCAGTGTTATTGTAGAAGATAAAAGTAGGTGCTCTTGATACCTCATTCATCCTCCTGGAAGGCTCTTAGAGGGGTACTGGTACCCCATGGACGCATGGCCATGGAACTTACATGAGGGCCAAAGTTTGTTACAAATTTGAGGTGCCTGTATCACTGTGCCTTCATGTAATCCATTCCTCTGGGTCTGCATATCCAATTGGACTGGGAGCCCTGGAAGAAGCAGCGCTTTATTTCCTGCACTCAGTTTGAGGAACTGCCCTGCCGGAAAGGTCTACTATATCACTATCTACAGCTACTAGACTGGATATTTTCACCACTGCTGTCATGTTATAGGTGAAAAAGTGGAGATCTTTGGAAGTTGGTAACTTTCAGTCACACAGCTAGTTTGTAACAAAGCATTTTTCTCTCCTTCCCTTGTTGCCACTCTAGCATTTTGGCAAACTGAAAAACAGTTTGGTTGTTGTCACTGTTAATTTAAACTATGTTAACTGTATTTTGTATGTGTAAATTTAAAGGGTGTTAAATATTGTTAGTACCCTGATAGAAATCATTTCAGAAGCACTTTCTGCAGTTCAGAGAACATTAGGTAGATATATTGATATGCCAGAGCAACAGATGAGAGATGGAGAAAGGGGATGGGGTGGAATGTGGCTCTGTATTCCATTTAATAAAGCTTGCCAGTTTTGACAGCAGCTTTTTTTTTTTTTTAACTAGGAAAGTATAATGCATTAATATAGACTTGTTGGAATTTGAAATAATAGTTTTAAATATGCCTACAAATGGTATGACAGAATAATGGAGCTGCACAATGACTTTCTAATAATGTAATTGTATATATTTTTCTGTGAAAGCAGAGGTGAGTAGTAAGTCATCTGTAAAAGGAAGATAATAGTACACACTTTATAGAGTTGTTTCAAGGATGAAACAAAATATATGTAAAACACTTTGAAGTTGAGTGACCATTTAATTTATTGTGTAAACCAGGACACTTTTCAGAGTGAAAGGAAACAAATAAGATGTGTGGTCACCAACTAAGATTACGTAAATGCTGTAGAAGTGTTTCTTGCTGCTGTTATTCCTATTTCACTTGCTGATCTAGTGTTAATTAGACATTTGTGGGCACAGGGTTCATTTGTTTTTGGTTTTTGTTTTTTTTCATTAGTGCCATTGGATTTGCCCACTTTGTTTTATCCTCTGTGACCCCAGCACAGGGATAACTGCTGCAGTTAAACTGTTAAATGATGTTTCCTTAGCCAAGATGATTGGTTTTTCAAAGCAAAATTGACATTTCTCCTTGACTTTATTAACACTATAAACATGTAGGCAAGCAGAGAGAAAAGACAAAGGACCTCAACATGATGTTTTCTTTTCTTTTCCTTTTAAAATTTAAAATTTAATTTTGGTGTAAGTAATTTGCCTTGGCATCAGCAGTTTATGTAGACCGGTCTCAAGTATCTTAGGAGAAATTAATATTTACATGGAGGAATCAAACCATCTTACTTATATTTCCTTCCACTTACCTCTTTATGCATCTTCTTAATATTGTTGACTTTAAAAATTGTTTTAATGATTTTGAGCTTTTTGAAAGGAGGGGCCAGGTGTTATTTTACTGTAAAGAATGTAACACAATGGGCTAATATATGTAATTCATCGTAATAACATGAGCTGTGGTGGTCTAACAATAAATCTTACAGAAAAATCTCCATAAGCATTGTTTTTACATGGCTTTAGTCTCTCTTCTTGTTCATTTAAATAGGTCAAGTCAAGCTAGTTTTCTTTTTTGTTGTTAACACATCATAACTTTATTTAATAACAGAGTAGCATTTTTAATACAGAAAAAAATAAAGTACCTCAGAATGATAAATAAGTTTACCACTCAGTTAACCACTGTTACTACTTCAGAAAAAAAGTAATACATGTCAGTAAATTCAAGAAGAAATGCACAATGTGAAAAATGCAAACCTTCACCTCTTTACCTTCCACAATAATCCCTCTCCCAGGATGATTTTTAATGCCTATAAAAGGTAAAAGTATCTTCTCTATAGCCTGACTCCTGAGTTTGAGTTCCATTTCTATTCCTTACTTCCTGTGACGCTGAATTTTTGGCAAGATGCTTTTTCATTGGTAAAATAGGGATAAGAATATTTATAATCGCTATTGTGTGAATTAAGTGTATTTATATGTGAAAAGCATCTAAAACAATCCTTAGCATATTTAAGTGTTATATATCTGTTGCCTAGTATACCAGCATGTATATATGCTTGAAAATTTTATATAACCATTTACATACTGGTCTATATTCAACTTTTATATACCCATAAAAATTTTTAAATGATATAGTAGGTGCATATGTATATGGGGTACATGAGATATTTTGATACATGCGTACAATGCAAAATAATCATAGCATGGTAGATAGGATATCCATTCTCTTCAAGCATGTATAATTTCTTTGTTATAAACCTTCTAGTTATGCTTTTTTAGTTAGTGTAAAATGTGCAATAAATTATTGTTGACTGTAATCATCCTATTGTGCTATCAAATACTAGATCCTATTCTATGTAGCTATATTTTTGTACACATTAAGCATCTCTGCTCCTCGCCTGCCACCACACACCCCACCACTCTTCCCAGCCTCTGGTAACCATCTCTGCTGTCTACCTCCATGAGTTCAATTGTTTTAATTTTTAGCTTATCATGGAACTCTTTTGAATATAGATCTACCTTATTCTTTTATGTCAGCATTTGTAGTCTATTAATTTTTTAAACAAATCCTCTATTGGCATTTAGTTTGTTTTCATTTTTTACTCTTCCAAACAGCGTTACAATGAAGATATTTGCATAGGTATTTTTGTATACTTGTGGGAATACTTTTTAAAAGATAAGGCAAAAGGTATATATGTCTTTAATTTTAGTTATCTTGCTATCTTGCCTTAGTGTCAGTAGCCAGCTGCTTTTCCCACAATAATCCTGTCTGAAATTGTTATGCCTTCCTGTAGCTTTCAGTTTAACACCTACAGAATTTTTTGCCAAACTGCATTTAGAAAGGAAATGCTAATCCTCACTGGTAGATCACAGGATTACTAGTTCACAGAGGCAGGTGAGATTGCAGCCCTTCCTCAAATGGAGCCACGTTTGACCTGTAATTTAGCCTCAGCAGGGAGTTACATAACAGTGATGCTATTGCCACTGATTGTCAAGCCTTGACCTGTCTCTAAAGTTTTTAAATCAAGGTTTAAATGGCAAATATAGGAAAAGAACAATTATGAATTTTGAAAGAAATATTAGTCTGGATTTATGAGAAACTGTTTTATGCTAAAATGAGAGCACAGCCAAAATGGCTGTGTCATCTGACCAGAGGCCTGAAAATCTAGAGTTGCTCTAGTAACTATAAAGGAGTCATTTCTTCCTGCCTTTATGTTTATGAAAAATAGAATTTTAAAATCTAACTTCTTGAGAGGACTTTTTGAGGCTTATTTAGTGTCGAGTAATTTTATATTTCTTCTGGGTATATGTTGGCATGTATGTATTCCATTTTGCAAGTGAATACTTACATTTCAGCATCAATGTGTCATTACTGATTTTAAACTGATTTTGAAAGACAGAGATTTTGTATGTGCAATTATGGTACAACATATAACCAAATCCAGTAGGAAGTCATAAGTTCTAGAATCGTGATAATAGTCTACTGTTAAACCAATCCTGCTTTTTATGTCTTCAGTGGTTAACATTTCATTTAGGCATATTGGATATGAGGCATTTTGATGAGCAAATATTTATCTCATGCCTCTGCCTTATAGACAGTATACACTAGACAATATGTGATCGTATTACTTATATGAGAAGTTAATTGCTGACTCCTTTTCTTGACTCAGATTCACACTTCTCAAGTCTTTCCAGGAGCTAGATGGATGGTATTATCCAGCCATCATCCTTAAAGCCTAAAGCCAGGTGGAAAACCACCACCCTCACAGCAGGTGTCAAGTATTTTGGTTTAGAAACTCTTTCCAGATGATGTTGATCCTCATAGTAAAGAAAGTAATTATGACAACTAAGGAGTGATGTTGATAACATCAATAAAATAACAAAAATAAAATCTGCTAAGCCATCTTTACTGTTTTTATAGGATAGACCAAAGCCCACCAGAATTACTAATGTAGGCATTCACATTGCTTACAGAGGGTTTCAAGCATGATAATTTGTGAAGTCAATGTGTATAGTAAACAAAACATGTTTTCAGTGTGTTCAGTGTGGAGCAAATTAATAAGGTGTCATTAAAAATAATAATGCTTATGCCATTTGTGTAGGAGCTATCAGCAGCAGGCCATCTTTAAGTTTAAGAACAGAGGCTGTTCTCAAGCTAAGAGCTTACTTTTTTATTTTATTTTGTTGCTGTTGGAGCTATGCTCTGCACTTTATACATGTTATTTTAGTAATTCTTGTCCACAGAGTTTCTAGGCAGCAACTGCTTATGTACAGTTTAATCTAGAAACACAGTGATCTTCCCAGTAAGTCTGAGACAGAAGCAAATTTGTAAGGAATCCCAACTGGGCAAAACTTCATATGTATAAATGCATAATATGTATCTACATAGATAATGTCTATAGATAAATCTTCAACATTTACTCTGACTTTTATAGGATGATACAAGTTGTGAATTCTATTTATCGATTCAGTCAGGCTCATGTAATTGATTCCTGCTCTGTTTGATCTTGGTTAGCAGTTTTGCAAACCCGTCAGATTTGTAAACCAAAAGTAACTGAGACAAGTCTTAATCAATTGAGGAGTTTATTTTGCCAAGGTTAAAGATATGCCCATGACACAGCCTCAGGAGGTCCTGAGAACATGCCAAAGGTGGTTTGAGTTACAGCTGATTTTATTCATTTTAGGGGGACAGAAGTTACAGGCAGACATCAATGAATGCATGTAAAATGACCATTGGTTCAGTACAGAAAGGCAGGACAACTCAAAGGTAGAGGATGGGGAGGACTTCCAGTTCATAGGTGGAGTTAATTTTCTGATTAGCAATTGGTTGAGTTATGTTATTATCTAAAGACCTGCAATCAATAGAAAGGAATTTCTGGGTTAAAATTAGAGGATGTGGAGGCCAAGGTTCTTATACAGATGAAACCTCCAGAGAGCAGACTTCACGGAGAATAGATGGTAAATATTTCTTACCAGGTTTAAAAAGGTACCAGACTCTAGTTAATCTCTCCTGGATCAGGAAAAGGCCTAGAAAGGGAAAGGGATTCTCCACAGAATGTAGATTTCCCCCACAAGAGAACTTTTCAGGGGCATTTTAAAATACATAAAAGAAATATATTTCGGAGTAAAATACTTCAATTTCTTTCAATGGCTGCTGTCTGTCGTGTGTTGTATCTTATTGGTACAAAGAGTCTGTTTGGTCAGTCTTAAGATTTCTGTTTTAATGTTCATGCTGATCAATTGTGCCTGAATTCTAGAAGGAAGGTATAATGAGGCATTCTGACCCTACCCCTATTTCCATCATGACCTGAACTAGTTTTTCAGGTTTACTTTGGAAAGCCCTTGGCCTATTGAATGAGGGTTGGTGGCAGGGGGGCGGGGGGCATTCAATTGGCTGTAAGGCTTAGAATTTTATTTTTGGTTTACAGTTTCTTCATTAAAGTTTTAGAAATGTTGTCCAATGATATAAATAAAAGTTATGTCGGAGTTTCTTTTTTTTTTTTTTTCTGAGACAGAGTCTCACTCTGTTGCCCAGAATGGAGTACAGTGGCATGATCTTGGCTCACTGTAGCCGCCGCCTCCTGGGTTCAAGCAGTTCTCCTGCCTCAGCCTCCTGAGTCGCTGGGATTACAGTAGGCACGCAACCCCAAACCCGGCCAGTTTTTGTATTTTTAGTGGAAACGGTTTTGTCTTGTTGGCCAGGCTGGTCTCAACTCCTGACCTCAAGTGATCTGCTCACCTCTGCCTCCCAGAGTGCTGGGATTATAGGCGTGAGCCACTGTGCCTGGCCTTTCTTTATTCTTCTTGATACAGCTTTTTGAAGATACAGCACTTTTGGATTATAATTGCTTGCAAAAAAGCTTTCATAAAAGGTATTAGAACCAAAACAATTAACTGTGGACAACATGACTTAAGAGCTCATTATAATAATGATGCATTTGGCAAGGAAATTTGGTTATTTCTCAACCAAAATTATGACTGATAGCATTTATACCAATACATAATCAGATTTATAGGAACTTTTTTTTTTTTAATCACAGAGTAGATGAGAAGCCTGATTTTAGGGGCTTTCCTAGAAATCTTTTTTAGCATTCCTTTTTCCAGTGTCCTGGTTGTTTGCACAAATGGCATTGAATTTTTGGAAACTGCTGTTTTAGGGGTTGCTTATTTGGGGACGCACTCTAGGACAAGCCTAAATGTCATTCTAGGTTGTTGGTTGTCATGGAGCTGAAATACTTTGGGAATGGCTTTTGAAAAGGTAATTTGCAGTCTTTTTAGTTTTGCCTGACCTGTTAAGTAGATCAGATGGCACTTGTTGGGTACTTGATAGAATTCTCAGGAAACTACCATTCTGCCTCTTTCATCCATGTGGGGCTCCCTAGATAACACCAACATGTGTACTAGTTGGTACAGATAAAGTATCCTGAGGTCATAAGTTACCAGTAAGGCCTGGCACAGTGACTCATGCCTATAATCCCAGCATTTAGGAGGCCAAGGCAGGTAGATCACCTGAGGTCAGGAGTTTGAGACCAGCCTGGCCAACATGGTGAAACCCCGTCTCTGCTAAAAATACAAAAAATTAGCCGGGCGTGGTGGCATGCGCCTGTAATCCCAGCTAGTCAGGAGGCTGAGGCAGGAAAATTGCTTGAACCCGGGAGGTAGAGGTTGCAGTGAGCAGAAATAGTGCCATTGCCCTTCAGCCTGGGCAACAAGAGCAAAACTTCATCTAAAAAAGTATAAAGAAATTAAAATGTTTAAAAAGTAAGTTACCAGGAAGACCCTGAATTCTTCAGAAAACTTGTGACGTTCTTCTCTAGGTTTAGGAAAATCTTAAACTGTGGCCCTGAAGTCCATTTTTGTCCAGGGAGTGCAAGTCACTTGGGGATTATCTTCTGATTTTTCAGGTGATTCTCTCATAAGGAAACTGTTTAACTGCTTTTTTCAGGGAAGAAAGGCAAATCAAACAAAGTTAGCAGACTGGATATTTAGGAGTAGATTTTAATTTCAGGCAAAGTAAGTGGGGGGAGTGGGGGTGCAGTAGGAGTCATATCAGTTTTTACCATCCTTGGTAAGGGAGTATCTTGCATTTCCAACTTTTCATTAATTAGCTGTTTACAGTGAATCTTTTTTGTTGTTGTTTTGTTTTGAGACCAAGTCTTGCTCTGTTACCCAGACTGAAGTGTAATGGCACAATCTTGGCTTGCTGCAGCCTCTGCCTCCCAAATTCAAGTGATTCTCCCGCCTCAGCCTTTCAAGTAGCTGGGATTACAGGCATACACCACAATGCCCAGCTAATTTTTGTATTTTTAGTAGAGATGGGGTTTCGCCATGTTGGCCAGGCTGGTCTCTAACTCCTGACCTCAGGTGATCCACCCACCTCAGCCTCCCAAAGTGTTGGGATTACAGACATGAGCCTCCACGCCAGGCCATTACAGTGAATCTTTTTAAAACATAATTTTAGAGCACTATTGTCTCTTTTAGGCTTCTGAATGCCAATAAGAATTCTGTTCTCTCTGCCTAATTTGGGTTGCTCAAGGTTTAAGTGCACTTCTTAGATGAATAGTCTTTTTCATCTGGAACATTCCATGTAATGGCATTATAATTCTGAATTATCTTTTGTAAGATTTTGCCATTTGTAAATATTTGTAGCTTTCAGAACCAGAAACCTTATTCACAAAAGAAGTCAGATTGGCCAGAAGGCGGGGTACTCAGATCTTTAGAAATTAAGGAAACCATTTTATGTTGAATATTGGGTCTCTCAAACCCAAAATGGCTTTGGCTTTGAGATCACCTTGACCAACTTAGCCAATGACTTTTCAATTTCTGTCTTTTTTGTCTGACCCAGTCAGATGCCTGAGGCCTCCCTCATCTAAACATGTAAGAAAAAAGAACACACATACCTATGAATTCCAAAAGCCAGAGTTCATGCCCCTCTCCACCCCTTGGTAATAACCACTTACTGTGACTGCTGTCGGTTACCTTTACTACTGCAGCCCTGTATGTTAGCCACAAAGACTGTAACCCACACTTCCCTCTGGCCATATGCTGGTCGTCAATGGGATGCAACCCATATTTCTGTCCAGCCACATTCTTAAGGGTTTGACTCAAGCCTTTTATAGTATCATGCATGAGATATCATCAGAGTGGAGGCCAAAAAAATATAGCCCTTACCAGTGACTTGTCAGCCACTATGAACACAAAAGTCATGTGCCCTGCCACAGCACAAACTAACCCTAAGTACCCCAAAGTCAAATGCTCTCTCACAGCACAAACTAACCTTGATATCCCCAAAGCCAAAGATATCAAGGAGCTTAAATGCTTAAGAGAGCAGAGCTCAGATCTAAGAGGGACTTAACAACCCTCAGGGCTTTTTGAAGGAGGCAGTGCCCACCACCCCCCAAAAAAGAAGGTTAGCATCACCTTTTCCTGTGTTCCTCAAGGAGTCTCAGGTCATCAGCTATCTCCAGGCCCTTTTGTGGACATCTGTCAAAAGACAAAATTATAACAAATTTAGTTTAAAGATCTCAATTGTCTTTATGATTGTAGACTTGGGCAACACTTCATTTCATGAAATAGAATATGTGGCCCAGCCTCAGAGATCTTCAGAATGCCTTTAGGCTCTTTTTGTCATTACCTTGATTAGTAACAACTGGTTTCCTTCTATGCATACTAATCTATTTAGCAAACAGTTGCTTGGCTGCGCCCTTAGTATTCTCTAACACACTTTTTCATTCTTTGTGTGGCCAGGAAGCAAATTTTCTGATTCTTTTTTTCTGTTTCTCTTTTTATTATAAATAATCTTTAGGTCATTTCTTCCCTTTTGCATCTGACTATACATAGTTAAAAGGCACACAGCAGCCTGAATGCTTTGCTACTTAGATTTTTTTGCTACATATTCCAGTTCATTGCTCTTAAAGTTCTGCATTCCATAAAGTCCTAAGACACATACACAGTTCAGCCAAGTTCTTTGCAACTGTAAAACAGCAATGGCCTTTACTACAGTTTCTGATACCATGTTCTCCATTTCCATCTGAGGTCTCATCAAAATGGCCTTTATCATTCATATTTCTACCAACATTGTAATCACATCCACTTAAGGAATCCTTAAGAAGATTTAAGCTCTCTGTAGTTTGAAGTCTTCTGAGCCCTGGCCAAATTGCCTTCAATACTCCATTCACAGCCATATAGGCTGTGCCCAGCATTCGCTTCAAAACTCTTCCAGTTTCTACCCCTTACCCAGGTCCAAAGCCACTTCCTCATTTTCAGGTATTTGTTATAGCAACAGCCATACTGCCAGTATAATTTTCCATCTTATTCTGTTTTCCTCTGCTGTAACAGAATACCAGAGAATGGGTAATTTATACACAATAGAAGTTTGTCTCATGGTTCTAGAGGGTGCGAAATTCACATCAAAGAGCCAAATATGGTGAGGGCTTTCTTGCTGTGTCATAACATGGCAAAAGGTATCAAATGGCAAAGGAGAGTGTGAGATGGAGAAAGGAAATGGAGCTAACTCACCCTTTTATCAGGAGCTCACTCCAAGATTACAAACCTGTTTCCACAATAGCTGCATAAAAGCCCTAATGACCTAATCACCTCTTCAAAGTTCTCCATTTTAATATCAGCACGATGGCAATTAAATTTCCTTCTTTTTTATATATTTATTTTAAACTGACAGTATATATGTGAAGTATATATACACTGTGGAATGGTTAACTAGCTAATTAACAAATGCATTACCTCACAGAGTTATCATTTTTGTGGTGAGAGCATATAACATTCACTGTTTTTACATTTTCCAAGAATACACTATATTATCATTAACTATAGTCACCTTGCTGTACAATTAGATCTCTTGAAATTTATTCCTCCTAACTGTAAGTATGTATCTTTTGACCAACATTTCCCCAACTCCCTTCTCCCTAGCCACCCTGGCCTTTGATAACTACCATCATATTCTCTGCTTTTGTGAGACCATTTTTTTTAGATTCCATAATATGAGTGTTATTATGCATTATTTGTCTCTCTGTACCTGGCTTATTTCACTTAAATGTTCTCCAGGTTCATCCATGTCGTTGAAATGACAGGTTGTACTCCTTTTTATGATTGAATAGTATTTCATTGTGTAGGTGTGTGTGTGTGTGTGTGTGTGTGTGTGTGTGTATACACACACATCCACATTTTTTTTATTCATTCATCTGTTGGTAAACACCTAAGTTGATTCCATACCTTGGCTATTATGAATAAGGTTGCTATAAATGTTGGAGTACAGATACCTCTTTGACATACTGATTTTATTTCCTTTGGACACATAACCAGTAGTGGGATTGCTGGATCATATGGTAGTTCTATTTTTAATTTAAAAAATTATTGAGGCCTAGCCTATGCTAGGCTCATGCCTGTAATCCCAGGCTCATGTAATTACTGGCTCATGCCTGTAATCCCAGTACTTTGAGAGGCCAAGGTAGGCAGATCATTTGAGTTCAGGAGTTCGAGACTAGCCTGACCAACATGGTGAAACCTCATCTCAACTGAAAATGCAAAATTAGCTGGGCATGATGGCACATGCCTATATTCCCAGCTTTTCAGAAGGCCGAGGCAGGAGAATTGCTTGAACCCAGGAGATGGAGGTTGCAGTAAACTGAGATCATGCCACTGTACTCCAGCCTGGACAAAAGAGTGAGAAAAAATGTAAATATAAATATAAATGTGTGTATATATATTTTTTTTTTGTGGGGGGGGAGGCGGGGGGGCCAGACGCAGAGGCTCATGCCTGTAATTCCAGCACTTGGGAGGATGAGGCATGTGGATCACTTGAGTTCAGGAGTTTGAGACCAGCCTGGGCAGCATGGTGAAACTATAGTTTCAGCTACTTGGGAGGCTGAGGTGGGAGGATGGCTTGAACCCAGTAGCTGGAGGTTGGGCAGCATGGTGAAGCTCTGTAGTCCTAGCTACTTGGGAGGCT
>PVKP010003727.1:63349-105274 GCA_004027715.1 Plecturocebus donacophilus
AGCTGGAACTACAGGTCCACACTACCAAGCTTGACTTTTTTTTTTTTTAAGACATAGTCTTACTACGTTACCCAGGCTGGTCTCGAATTCTTGACCTCAATTATCAGTCCCCTCACCTCAGCCACCTGAGTTACTGGGATGGTAGAAATGAGCCACTGTGCCTGGCTCATATGTTTTTCCACTTTTTAAAATCTTAATTTTATTACTTTCAATAGCTTTTGAGTTACAAGTGATTTTTGATTATATGGCTAAATTCTATCAGTGGTGAATTCTGAAATTTTGGTGCACCTATCACCCATGTAGTACACTACATGAGTAATGTATTTATACCCAATGTACCTAGTGTAGTTTTTTTCCCCTCACCCCTTTCCCAACCTCCACCTTCTCAATCTTCAAAGTCTATTATGTCACTTTATATGTCTTGTGTCCTCATAGCTTAGCTCTCATTTATAATGTGAGAACATAAGGTATTTGATTTTCCATTCCTGAGTTACTTCACTTAGAATAATGACCTCCAGCTCCATCCAGGTTGCTGCAACAGACACTATTTCATTCGTTTTTTTTTTTGTTTGTTTTGAGAGTAAGTCTTGCCCAGGCTGGAGTGCAATGCCTTGGTCTAGGCTTACTGCAGCCTCCGCCTACTGTACCGGATTCAAGCAGTTCTCCTGCCTCAACCTTCCCAGTAGCTAGGATTACAGGCACACGCTACCACACCCAGCTAATTTTTGTATTTTTGGTAGAGACAGGGTTTCGCCATGTTGGCCAGGCTGGTCTCGAACTCCTGACCTCAGGTGATCCACCCGCCTCAGCCTCCCAAAGTGCTGGGATTATAGGCATGAGCCACCACGGCCAAACAATTATTTCATTCCTTTTTATGTCTGAGTAGTATTCCATGGTACTCAGGAATACTGAGTACTACATTTTCTTCATTCACTCACTGATGTATGGACACTTAGGTTGTGAATTCTCCAGCTCATATTTTCAGTTTTTTGAGGACTTTCCATCTTTTTCCCATAATAACTGTACTAGTTTACATTCCCACCAATAGTATATAAGAATTGCGCTTTCTCCACATCCTCACCAACACTTATTGTTTACCTTTTTGCTAGTAGCCTCTCTCAGTGGGGTGAGGCAGTATCTCACTGTGGTTTTGATTTGCATTTCCCTGATTAGTAATGTTGAGAATTTTTTCATATACCTGTTGGACATTTGTATGTCTTCTTTTGAGAAGTGTCTGTTCAGATCATTTTAATGGCAGTTAAATATCGACATGAGTTTTAGAGGGGACATTCAAACCATAGCATCAAATTTTAATCTCTTAGATCTGTTAATATTTTTCCTCTCAGTCGGGGCACTCACTCCCCAGTTTGCCTCAGATGTTGTTTGCCTGTTACATGAATTCATTTACATTTGAAATCCCCAGTTGTCAATATAGTTGAAGGTGTAGGCATATAGGAAGAAAATGGTATTTTTTGGAGACTTGAGAGGAACACAGATAAGACTAGCAAAGGAACTGTTGAATAGCACCGGTGCCACCAAATTCACCCACTAGATGCTTCCTTTAATAAAGTTAAAATATTTGTAGTAAGAAAATTCTATTAATATTTATTTTCTGCATTTTAATCTCTTCAAGGACTGTGTTTTGTTTTTGTTTTTTGAGATGGAATCTTGCTCTGTCGCCCAGGCTGGAGTGCAATGGCACAATCTCTGCTTACTGCAACATCCGCCTCCTGGGTTCAAGCAATTCTCCTGTCTCAGCCTCCCAAGTAGCTGGGATTACAGGCATCTGCCACCATGACCAACTAATTTTTTGTATTTTTAGTAGAGACAGGGTTTCACCATGTTGGCCAGGCTGGTCTCGAACTCCTGACCTCGTGATCTGCCTGCCTTGGTTGGACTCCCAAAGTGCTAGGATTACAGGCGTGAGCCCCCGCCTGGATTGTGTTTTATTTGTCTCAATCTCTTCAGATAATACTGTTGGTGGTTAAAAAACTGAAAGCATTAGTTTGTATTTTTTTAATGTAAAATTAAAACACTTGATGAATATGTAGCTTGAGCAGTCTACCAAAGCCATGACTCTGAGAACCAAACCCAATTCTAAAAATGTTTATTTGATGTTATCACAGAATATATTTTAAAACTGGAGCCATCTGCCTTCCAAAGTTTATTTCCACTGCACCTAAGCTCAAAAATACTTCTGCCTACACACAGGAACTATTGTTTAAAGATTTTGCTGTTATTTCAATATGCAGGCTCTCTAGGAATTATTCACACTTTAAAATTTATTTTTGAAAAATAATGAGGCTGGGCACAGTGGCTCACGCCTGTAATCCCAGCACTTTGGGAGTCCAAGACAGGCAGATCATAAGGTCAGGAGATAGAGACCATCCTGGCCAACATGGTGAAACCCCATCTTTACTAAGATACAAAAAATTAGCCAGACACGGTGGTGCGTGCCTGTAGTCCCAGCTACCTGGGAAACTGAGGCAGGGGAATCACTTGAATGCAGAAAGCAGAGACTGCAGTGAGCCGAGGTCACGCCACTGCAGTCCAGCCTGGCGACAGAGTGAGACTCCATCTCAAAAAATAATAATAATACAATATTTTAAAAAATAATGAATGCATGCTGTAAAAAACAAGAGAAAACCCCAAGTTCTACTAAGACATGCAGGCAAATTATATCTTTTCCCACCTCTATCTGTAGTCTGTTTTACTAGAAATAACCACTATTACAAGTTTCTTGAGGATCCATCCAAGGATAGTCTCTGAATACACACATGCACATGCACACCCAAAGCCTCCTTTTTTCGCACATATGGCAACATATTGTATATGCTTCTCTACACCTGTTTTGTTTTCATTTTACCTAACATATCTAAGGAGAGTTTTCTGGTATCAGTATATATATCTGCACTAATTTTTGGCTCCTACTATTATATTATGTGAATGTTTTATCATTTAACCACTTTCTTATTGATGAATAGGTTTGCAATCTTTCTACTACAAACAGGACCACTAATAACATCCCTTTATATCTATCTTTGTGCCTGGGTGCACTTATATAGGACAAATTTCTAGAATTGGAATTATGGGGTCAGAAAGTTATGTGCATTTTTAATTTTATTTGTTACTGTTCAGTGGCCCTACAAAGAATTACCAGTTTACATTTTACTAGTATATAAAAGTGCAGTTTTCTGGCCGGGCACGGTGGCTCATGCTTGGAATTCCAGCACTTGGGGAGGCTGAGGTGGGCAGATCGCAAGGTCAGGAGTTCAAGACCAGCCTGGCCAATATGGTGAAACCCCATCTCTACTAAAAATACAAAAATTAGCTGGGCATGGTGTCAGGCGCCTGTAGTCCCAGCTACTCAGGAGGCTGAGGCCGGAGAATTGCTTGTACCCAAGAGATAGTGGCTGCAGTGAGCTGAGATCGTGCCACTGCATTCTACCCTGGGTGACAGAGTAAGACTGTTTAAAAAAATAAAGTGCAGTTTTCTAACACCTTTGCCAATAGTTTTATCAGTTCTTTTGATTTTTGCTTATCTATTAGGTGAAAAATTATGTTTTACTGTGGTTTTAATTTGCTTTGCTCTTGTTATGATCCAGGATCATTTTGTCTGGGTAAGAACACTAGCTCAGGACTGCCAGGCAGATAGATTGGGACCCCGCTTGTTGGTCATTATTGTCATCTACACTGCTTTTTTTTTTCTCTTTTTCTTTTCCTTGGGGCAAAAGTCAGAGAGTATTGTTTAAAAAAATTCTCATGGGGAAAGAAACCTTACAGATAACTATATATATATATATATAAAATATATGTATGTATATAATATGTATATATGTAATAGATATAATATATATAATATGTATGTATATTATACATATTTATATTTGTATAAATAATATATATTATATAAATAATGTATAAATATATATTATAATATAAATTTAGAATATAAATATTTATAAATTATAACAATATAAATATATATTTATATATTTATAATATATGATATATATATTATTTGTTTTGGAAACAGCATCTTCGTTTGTTGCCTATAGGCGCTGGAGTGCAGTGGTGAGATCATGCCTCACTGCAGACTTGATCTCCCAGGCTCAAGTGATCCTCCTTCCTTAGCCTACCAAGTAACTGGGCCTAATAGGCACCTGCCACCACACCCAGCTAATTTTTATTTTTTGTAGAGTCAGAGTCTTACTGTGTTGCTTAGGCTGGTCTGGAACTCCTGGGCTCAAGCGATACTCCAACCTCAGCCTCCCAAACTGTTGAGGTTATAGGCATGAGCCACCACACCCAGCCTTAAATTATATGTTTATTTAACAAATTCATTCCTTTTACCGTGACCCATTCTTTTTTCCTAGTTTGCCACTACATCTTTTAAATATTTCCAGTCTATTCCTTTTATCAGTGCCTCTCACTGGCCAGAGACATAAACATTTGGATTTCTGTCTGTCTGGGCAAATTATATCACAAAAGGTTCTCTAAGAATTATTGGCTTATTCCATTGATTGTATCTGAAAATTATTTCCACTCAACAACCCAGTAGACTGCCAACTCTGTAAGGATGTCTTTTCACTGCTATTATTTCAGCCTCTAGAACAGTACCTGACACACAGTAGTCATGCAATAATTTTTTTTCTTTACTATATAAATATTATTATTATATGCAATAACATAAAACATGCATAACATAAAATTTACCATTTTAGCTAGCCATTTTTAAGTGTACAGTTCAGTGACATTAAATACGTTTACATTTCAATAATTTTCTTTTGAATAAACAATTGAACAGTGATATTGGTTATTTGTATTTGAAAGTTACCAAGAGCTAGATGATAACATTGCCCTTCTTTCCTGCAGACGAAGTCATACGGAAGCGTCTCCTCATTGATGGAGATGGTGCTGGAGATGATCGGAGAATTAATCTGCTAGTGAAGAGTTTCATTAAATGGTGCAACTCTGGGTCCCAGGAAGAAGGGTATTTTATTTCACTGTTGTTTCTATACCAATGTCCTAATGTGATTTTAGGCTATACATTAAGGTCCTGTGAATAGATCAAATTTTCACTCACCTTAAATGTCCCGTGGAGTCAACTCTTAATTAATTAAGAGTAGATTTTCTTGACCTTTTCTTTTCTTCAGAGGCCTCCCATATGTTTAATAAAGCATAGAGAAGGCAGATTGGTAAGGAGAAATGAAGATTAAATTAAGAGCCATTAGGATATAAGTGTTTAATAAGTATATGTATGTATTAAGTTGGCACAAAAGTAATTGTGGTTTTTGCCAATATCTTTAATTTAACTTTTGCACCAGCCTTTTGCACCAACCTTTTGCACCAGCCTTTTGCACCAACCTGATACACACACACACATAATCTTTTTTTTTTTTGACACAGAGTCTCATTCTATTACTCAGGCTGGAGTGCCATGGTACAATCTCGGCTCACTGCAACCTCTACCACCCAGGTTCAAGCAGTACAAGTGCCTCAGCCTCCCAAGTTGCTGGGATTATAGGCATGTACTATCATGCCTAACTTTTGTATTTTTAGTACAGATGGGGTTTCACCATGTTGGCCAGGCTGATATCGAATTCCTGGCTTCAAGTGATCTGCCTACTTTGGCTTCCCAAAATGCCAGAATTACAGGCATGAGCTACCATGCCCAACTGTATGTATGAATGTATGTATGTATGTATGTATGTGTATATATATATATATATAAAACATAGTAAACTTTGGTTTTCTATTTTTATTTCATAAATAATTTTATAGAGTAAATTGTGGAGATAGAATCGTGAAGATAAAAAAATCAAAGTATTTAAACAAAATGCAAATAATTGTTTGAATAAAGCATGCATTGATAAGAACAACAGTCTCATCTTTGCATGTGTAACTAGTTTATAAATTCAAGTGTGCTACATTTGATAAAAAGAAAACTTAAGGAACAGATATTCTGAATTATTTTAAATCAGCAAATGACTCTCTCAGAACTCGGTATAATTTAATTAGCAAATATTTGCCTGCATTATAATAGTTCAGTTTTGTCAATCTACAAACATCTTTATTTTGGTTTTCTCTCTTTTTCATTAGATATAGCCAGTACCAACGTATGCTGAGCACATTGTCTCAATGTGAATTTTCAATGGGCAAAACTTTACTCGTCTATGATATGAATCTCAGAGAAATGGAAAATTATGAAAAAATTTACAAGGAAATAGGTAAAGAATATGAATGTTTCTATCTGTAATTTTATTTTGTATGGTGTAAAGGAAACAATATCTGCTAACAATTTTCTTTGTTTGGTGGTAAAATAATAATAACTACAGTATTAATGGAAAGAATACAGCAAATGTTAGCTACAAAAATGTGCATTCTAATATGATATGGTACTTTGGGTTACAGCTTTTTTTTTTTAATACTAATGTCTATTTTGTTAGCAATAGAATTTAATGTATAAATGCATTTTGAAATTAAACGTGGATTATTGATATTGTTACAACTATGTTTTAAAAACCTTCTCATATAGAATGTAGCATTGCTGGAGCACATGAAAAAATTGCTGAGTGCAAAAAGCAAATTCTTCAAGCAAAACGAATACGAAAAAATCGCCAAGGTAAGGGTTTTGAGGGATTTAATGTGCAAATACTTTATTACTGACTACTCTTTTTCATGCAGTTTTTAATATTGTGAGGAAAAATCTTCAGCCTGAATCAACCTGGATTTTTAAAAAATTATCTAAATTTAATTCCTTAAAACTATATTGTTCTTTAAAATAAAGAAAGAAGTCTATGTTGAAAAAAAATGTTTTTGCTGGATTCCATTGATTATCCAAGTATTTCTTTTCTGTTTTTCTCCTTTTTTTTTTCTTTTCTCAATATTTCTTAAGTATTAAATTTTTACCATCTTGGACCTTTTTGCCTAAATAATGTTATAGTTAATCAGCAGAGGCAATTTACATAAATACACTAGATATATGATTTGGGTTTTTTTGTTTGTTTAATAGAGCTACTTTCCAAAAAATGAAATGGAGAGGCACTACTCCTATAATGTAAATTGAAGAAAAGCAAAAATAAAAATCATAATTTATAGTCACAACTGTTACATTGATATGAAGAACTAGAAGAAAATAGAAAATGTTAGTGGTTATTTTGAAGTGGTGGGTTTTTATGGCTTAGGTTATTTTCTCTGGTTTGGTTTTGTTTTATTTTACACAGGGCATGTATTATTTTGTAATTCAAAATTTGTATTCAAAAAAATCATACTTTTATTGAATTAATCAGTTCTAAAACAATGAATTTTACTTTTTGATTAACTAATTAAGATGAAACTTAATTTCCTCTTTTTAAAAGTTTATTTTTTCAATATAAAATGGGTGTGGTGAAGTTTTAGTGCCCTATTTACAGTAAGATATACCAACTTAGTATCAGTTCTAAAGTCATTTAAAAATATTTTGCAGTGTTTTTGTTGGTTAATGAGGCTTTTAAGTAAATCCTGTCATTCATCACTTCAGAACAAAGTTTAACAGGAGTTACATGACTTATCTTGGAGGTCTCAGTGGAGCAGAAAGTAGAACCTGAATTTTAAGTTATTTGTAAGTTTCTGAAATCTTAACTTTTAGAATGAGCAAGAAGTGTAATTTGCTGTTGACTAACATCTCAGATTAATGGTAGGATATATTCACTGATTTTCTTTTTTTTGTTTTTTTTTTTGGATAACTACTGAGTAAGATTCTTCTCAGAATCAGTCTGTTTGATAATCAGTAATAACTTAAGTTCACAGCTGGGCACAGTGGCTCACGCCTGTAATACTAACACTTTGGGAGGCCGAGGTGGGTGGATCACCTGAGGTAAGGAGTTCAAGACCAGCCTGGCCATCATGGTGAAACCCCATCTTTATAAAAAATGAAAATAAAGATAAAAATAATAAGTTCACTTATTCTTATGCTGACCTCTTATGTTCTGTCCAGAACATATAAATGGAAAAAAAGTGCTAAAGTTTAGGGAGCTAAAATCCCTGTTTGGAACACTTTTGATGTTATGTATCATTATAGTTATAACTCAGTCAACTAAAACTGGCAATGCTCATCTTTCAATGATTTAATTTCTTGATGTACTAGGGAAGTGATTAGGAGAGGCTTGTGATATTACATATTTTGTTTCGATAAACCTTTAGTTTGATAAATATTTTTATGTCTTTCAGAATATGATGCTTTGGCAAAAGTGATCCAGCATCATCCAGACAGGCATGAGACATTAAAGTAAGTGTAGAGCTTTACTTTGAAAGGAACTAACCTTTATACATAAATGCTCATATACTACCCTAGGCATTTCATTTTTGCAGAAATAAATATGTTTCAAAAGGAGGGGTCAGATCTTCGATATTATATTTTCCAATACTTCTCTGTTAGATTTTATTTTCCTCTGACCTTACCACCTATATGTCTAAAATAAATGCATGTAATATAGACAAATAGAGTGGACAGATAGAATGTGGTCTTCATATATTAAAATATTAAATTTCAGTTAGAAAGATTAAACTAGTTGTGTACTTTTAAAACACACTCCTCAAAATATAATCAGTGAAAAAACACATAATAAATTTTAAATTATTATTAAATTCCTGAAACACATACAGAGTAATAACAATTTATAAAAGTTAGAACCCCCTTTCAAATATTATATACCAATACTGTATATTATTCAATGATACAAGTATATGTATAAAAAAGGATTAGAATTATGTAGTGGTTGCCTGAGTGGGAGGTAGAGGAGATAAAAAGGCACAGGATAGAGGACTAGGGGTGAGGTTCAAAGGGTATTTCGAGTTAATTGGCAATGTTTTATTTCTTTTACAAAAAAAAGACCCTTGAAGTTAAGCTCTACAATATGTATCATTTCTTGGGTCTTGTTATTCTATTATCTGTATTTTTCTGTACTTTAAAAATTTATCCAAAAACGTAATTTTAATGAAGTCCATATTTAAAAGTAAAGAAGAAATCATCATCTTTAAAAGTCTCACTATAATGGAGTGTTATAACTCCTTATAAGTTTTTTTTTTATTTTATTTTAAAAATTCTATCTGGTAACTAAGAAGTTAGTTATTAATTGTAAATTATTTTCCCCCATTGAGCAAAATGTAACACTGTTTTATTATTTCCAGGGAACTAGAAGCTCTGGGAAAAGAATTAGAGCATCTTTCACATATTAAAGAAAGTGTTGAAGATAAGGTATTTGCATAGATATTTAGCCTTTGTGATTTATCTATGTATACATCATCATATATATCTATATAGAGATAGATAGATAGATAGATAGATATAGATAAGCATGTGTATAATTTTTTTTCTTGTTAACACAGCTGGAATTGAGACGGAAACAGTTTCACGTTCTTCTTAGTACCATCCATGAACTTCAGCAAACATTGGAAAGTAAGTAGAAATAGTCTCAAAATAAATGTTTATGAAGATTTTTTTTTTTTTTTAAGATGGGGTTTCACCATGATGGCCAGGCTGGTCTTGAACTCCTGACCTTAGGTGATCCACCCACCTCAGCCTCCCAAAGTGCTAGGATTACAGGCGTGAGCCACTGCGACTGGTGAGGATTTTTTAAATGAGTCAGAGATGTACCTTTTGAAATATTTATCTTGGAGAGAGAATATACCTTCAATGTCTGAACAGTATAGCTGGATGACATTAAAAGGTACTCATGTTTAACTTTCTTGACTATGTGTAGAAAAGCCTTAATTTGTACTAATACAGGATTTAAAGATATATCTAGTGGTTTAAATTAAGAAAAATTGAAGGATTATAGATTTGGAGTTTTTCTTGGTTCACTGTAGTAGATTACTATAATGTAACAACTCAGGACCGAGGCAGGCAATAATAAGGAATCAGTACCTAAGAACATTTGCATACCCACTGAGTGCTGGGTGCTTTGGGGAACTGGAGACTTGCTCTTTATAGTCACTGTAGACAGCTGGAAATTCTATGTTACCTGATCTGATTGTTTTTAAGAACAGCCTAAGACCCAGTTTTTTTTTTTTCTTCCAAGACAGTTGTGCTCTGTCATCCAGGCTGGAGTGCAGTGGTACAATCTTGGCTCACTGCAATCCCAACCTCACATGTTCAAGTGATTCTCATGCCTCAGCCTCCCGAGTAGCTGGAATTATAGGCACATGCCATCATGCCCAGCTAATTTTTGTATTTTTAGTAGAGACGGGATTTTACCATGTTAGCCAGGCTTGTCTCAACCTACTGACTTCAGGTCATGCACCTGCCTTGGCCTCCCAAATTGCTGGGATTACAGGCTTGAGCCACCACACCCTGCCCAGAATTTTTTTTTTTAAGTGAAATCTATCACATAAATTTTACAGTTTGATTCAATTAGTAGCCATCTTTGCTTTAATCATATTGGTTAATAAAGGATAAACATGTTTTCATATGTTCATTAAATATAAAATGTAGGCAAACTTGACTAAGGTTTTATGTTTCCTTCTCAATTACAGATGATGAAAAACTCTCAGAGGTAGAAGAAGCTCAGGACGCAAGCATGGAAACAGATCCTAAGCCATAGATAGGCTAATTGCCCACCATTCCCAGAAATATTGAAATAGCTGCATGAACATAATGTGTTTAAAATGTGGTGTGCTCTTGAGATATTTGAAGTTTTGGCAGTACAATACTCTGTTTTTAAATATGAATGTACATTTCATTCATATTTCCTCACACAAAGGAAAATGACTTTAGATTTTTTTATTAAAAGGCATTTTTTATTCTTAAAAGGTAGGAAGCAACATCTGAATGTGCTTAATAAAGCAGGATATATTTGTGCTCATTAATATTCTGGGTAGTTTTTAACTGGTAACATTGATTGGCTTACAAAATAAGTTGAAGATTGTTAGAAGTTGGCATTTCTAGGATGTACATGGGAAAATGGGCCAATTTCTAGAAATAATCACACTTCTGAAAACGGAGTCTATGAAGAGGCTTTAGGAGGGCCATGAACCTGTGAAATTACATGCAAAATGTTTGTGGTATATGCTTATCGTGGGGAAAGCTTTCATGCTATTAAAAGTCACTGGCATGAGAGGTAATTATAAGATGCAAAGTAAAATAATATGCCTTACTTTCTATATCTCTCTTCTTAATATGTGAAGAATATGTTTCTTAATTGTCTTTTTGATGTGTTTTCTGTATTGTTTTGTTCTTTAGTAATCATTTTCAATAGAAAAGAATATATTGATAAAATGAAGAGT
This sequence comes from Plecturocebus donacophilus, assembly GCA_004027715.1. Classification (NCBI taxonomy): domain Eukaryota; kingdom Metazoa; phylum Chordata; class Mammalia; order Primates; family Pitheciidae; genus Plecturocebus; species Plecturocebus donacophilus. The sequence continues at coordinate 74,615 of PVKP010003727.1, forward strand.
TGTTTGAAGTAAATAGTTTGTTAAGATTGTCTTGCATAGGCCAGCCGTGGTGGCCCACCCTATAATCCCAGCACTTTGGGAGGCTGAGGTCGCGTTGGTCACCTGAGGTCGGGAGTTCAAGACCAGCCTGACCAACATGGAGAAACCCCATCTCTACTAAAAAAAAAAAAAAAATACAAAATTAGCCGGACATGGTGGCACATGCCTATAATCCCAGCTACTTGGGAGCTTGAGGCAGGAGAATTGCTTGAACCCAAGAGGTGGAGGTTATGGTGAGCCAAGGTCACGCCATTGCACTCTAGCCTGGGCAACAAGAGCAAAACTCCATCTCAAAAAAAAGCAAAAATGATTGTCTTACATAAAGAATTTATAATATTTTTAAAAATTAAGCTAAGGCTGAATCACTTGTAATTTTCTTAAGTATTGAATTATATGTGTAATACTTGTATGACTCCATCCTTATCCATTTATTTTAGTTAGGAGCATGACACTTTGCATGAATCATACCTTAATGATGTTACATTTTTGTAATTTTAATAAGAATTTTTGTCTTTAAAAATGAAAGTTTAAAATTAGCTCAGTTGTAGTCATATTAAAAGTGTCATAATACCTATAAATGCTTCCTCTGATTTCATCTGGCAAGTCATGGGAGAAATTTCTTTGTAGAATTGCTATGCTATGACAAATGCTTCTGTTTTCCATTATTAGTAAGAATTATGAAACAAAAATTTGCCTATATTGACCCAGAATTAAAAATTCATTTTTCTTTTTTTTCTTTTCTGAGACAGGGTCTTGCTCTGTCATCCAGGCTGGAGTGCAATGGCACGATCTCTGCTCACTGAACCTCCGCCTCCCAGGTTCAAGCAGTTCTCCTGCCTCACCCTTCTGAGTAGCTGGAATTACAGGCACCCGCCACCACATGTGGCTAATTTTTGTTTTTTTAGTAGAGATGGGGTTTTACCATGTTGGCCAGGCTGGTCTTGAACTCGTGACCTCAAGTGATCCCCCCGCCTCGGCCTCCCAAAGTGCTGAGATTACAGGCGTGAGCCACCATGACCGGCTTAGGGAAGATAACTTGTTAAGAGTCAGGGACAAAGTCAGAAGCAGCAGCAGGTACATGGGAAACACACATTTTTTAATTTATACTTCTTCATGGTTCTCTTGGATATCCTCTGGAACTGCTTAGAAGACTGAAGAATTTCATCCCCTAGAAACTCGCACTGTTGAAGCTCAGCATGTCTTTGGGCCAATAGCTTCATGGATTGTCACTGTTTCTATGAGGTCATCCACCTATGACAAATACAAAGAAATGAAGCCATGTGTTGGAAACCCTTGTCAAAATCAAAGAGATAGTTGCTTTTCCTGAGAGATGAGTTCGGGAATTGGTGGACATTTTGCAAGTCTTAAAATGTTATTCTAATTTTAGTTATAGCAAATGGAGCTTGAAAACATGCATTAACCACCCAGTGATAAAGACAACCTTAGTTCTTCTGAAAAGAAACTTATGCCTTCATTTTAATTGAATTCATTTAATATTTATCAGGTACATAGCATCATCCTAGGCCCCTTAGCAATCCTTTAGCCACTTTCAGAATGCCCTCCTCCTGCTAACATTATTTCTTAATGCTAATCATTAATTTCATCCTACACCCATGCCGTCTACCACGGCTGTGTGTTCGGTTAAGCCTGGCTCTGATGCTTCTGAGACAAAAGTTAAAAGCCTTTGTCCACTACCTGCATTTGAAGCTTTCCTACTGTCAAATCTGATTTTCGGAGGATGTTTTCCATGCGATGCTTCTTTTTTTTAAGTGCTGGAAAGTATGGTCTCTTTTTTGGTGAATATGGCCCCTATGATAAAAATGTAAAACGCATCAGATTAGAAACTACTAGCATTATTTCTGTGATGGTGCTTAAACAAGAATTCTCACCCTTGGGACATTCTCTTATAAACTGAACACTTGCCACATAACAACATTGGGTTGGAGACTGTAATCATATTATTCTCCACGCCCCATGTATCTTCTTTGTGCCCAGAGCTCTCTTTGAAGAGATCTATAGGGTGCAGAGAAATGAGATTGTATGGCTCTGAAAGAATATACAGCATCAGGAAAAAAGCAGGTCATTTGTAAGGAGAAGAAGAAATTGCCTCTGCAGCTACTGAGCACAGTGAGAGTGTGGGGCTGTTGTGGACCAGTGCCCCAGAAAGCTCATTATCAGTGGATCTAGTTGTTAATTTGGTCTCGTTTCTGCAGGTTTCCTTATTTTCACAGCAGTCCTGTCTTCAAACATAAAAAGAAAGCTCTGGGTTCTTTTTACCCCATGCCTGATACTTTTCCCATTGTCCCTGGCTTACTGGTTACAAGCATCCGTCCTAATAGTGTTGCAATTGGAAATCATTTCCAGGTCACGGCTCCAAGCTAATATGCCTTTTTTAGTCTTATTTAGTTCACTCTTCCTTCTCCTTGTGCTTAATAATTAGCTTTAGAACTATTGTGAGACCTACACAAAGTAGGACATGGGACCACATCTGGGTCCTACCCTTTGCCTTTACAAATGGAGTCTGCGGAACCACTGCTGCCCTGCCAGCTTGCCCCAGCTCAAATGTCACTTGCAGAACCTTCCCTGATGTAGCATACTTGGCAGTTACTACCTTTTTTCTCTGTTTGTTGAATACAGCTACTCTAAAGTCTGGTTCCTAGGCAAGTTTTGTAAAGCAGGACCAGTTGGGGCTGGTGTGGACTGAAGAGAACACACCTCCTGCAGTAAGGTGGTGCAGCTCCTGCTTGCTCCCATGAGAAACTGGCCTAGTATTTTCAAATCTTTTTATTTTTCAAAAGAAAGTTGAAAACCCAGAATTTTATTTGAAATATCCTAATTTTTAAATGTAGACAATTAATTCAATTAATTACATATATATAGATATATTGAGATGGGGTCTCACTGCTGCCCTGACTGGAGTGCCATGGTGTGATCATGGCTCACTAAAGCCTTGACCTCCCTGGGCTCAGGTGATCCCCCACCTCAGCCTCCTGAGGAGTTGGAACTAAAGGCATGCACCACCATGTCCAGCTAATTTTTCTATTTTTTGTAGAGATGGAGTTTGGCCACATTGCCCAGGCTGGTCTCAACCTCCTGAGCTCAAGTGGCACTCCTGCCTCAGCCTCCCAAAGTGTCCAGATTACAGACATGAGTCACTCCATCCAGCCAATTCAGGTATATTTTTGAGAACATTCTAAGGGCTAAACAAAACACTTTTATAGCTAGTTGACAACCTCTGATCTAACATTATTTGATGGACAGAAATTCTTAATGATAGCCAAATTACACCATCTTTATCCTTACGGTTAGTGCTATTTGTGTCCTAAGAAGTCTTTATTCTAAAGTCATGAAAATATTCTTACTGTTCTTCAGGAGTTTTAAGATTTTTGTCTTTTCCACTTAAATCTATAACAGAACAGAAATTACTTTTTGTATATGGTGTGAGATAGGGATCAATTTTCATTTTTTGTCTATATGAATACCCACTTGTTCTAGTAACAGTTGTTCAAAAGATTATCCCACTGCTGTGCAGTGCCATGGTTTAATGTCTGTCTCCTCTATTTAACTGTAAGTTTCACAGAAGCAAGACCATGTCCAGTGGATCTCCCTGTAGCTCCCCAAACATACAAACTGCCCAAAACATAATAGGGGCACAATAACTATGAACCTAGCACACAGAAGGCAAAAAATCAAAACTAATATCAGTGCACTCTGACAGTGGTGTTCCAGAGCAGCACTATTCAGTGGAACTTTCTGTGAAGATGGAAATGTTCTCTATCTGTACTGTATAGGACAGCCACTAACTAGGTGTGATTATTGGCCATTTGAGATGTAGTTAGTGCAGTTGGGGAACTGCACTTTTAATTAACATAAGTAGTCACATGTAGTTATTGACTAGCATATTAGACAGTACAGTTAGTCTATAGCATACCACTTACAACTAAGGACTCTAGAGCCAGGTCTTCCTGGGTTTGAAACTTGGCTCTGTCACTTACATGGACAAATTAATTAAACTCTCAGTACCATCCCTAAAACAAGGTTAATATTGCCTATGTTATAGGCCTGTAGGATTATCCAAGTTGATATTTTTAAAGCACTTAGACCAGAGTTTGGAACATAACTTTAAGGTAAGTCTTATTATATTTAAAACAATAATAATAGTTCATGGTTCTACTTCTAAAAAATATTCTGAGCTATTTAGGCTCAAACATACATACCTGGCTGGTCACGGTGGCTCATGTCTGTAATCCCAGCAGTTTGGGAGACCAAAGCAAGTGGATCACTTGAGGCCAGGAGTTTGAGACCAGCCTGGCCAACATGGCAAAACCCTGTCTCTACTAAAAATACAAAAATTAGGCATGGTGGCTTACACCTGTATGTACTTCCAGCTATGTGGGAGGCTGAGGTAGGAGAATCACTTGAACCCAGGAGATGGAGGAGGTTGCAGTTTGCCAAAATCATGCCACTGCACTCCAGCCTGGGTGACAGAGTGAGACTCTGTCTCAAAACAAACAAACAAAAACCATTCATACCTATGAATAAGTAAAAGCTTTGGTTTGGAGAGTCCTAAATCATCTATGTGCACTTTCTATGTTGTACATGTGGCTATTTACATTTTAATTTCAATGAAAGTTAAGATTAAAAATTCAGTTCCTCAATTGAACTGACCGCATTTCAAAGTCTCAAAGCCAAATGTGGCTAATTGGACAATGTATACTTGCATCTTCACAGCAAGTTCCACTGTAGAGTGCTGGTCTAATGAGTTCCACTCTACATAGTATGCAGATAGGCCAGATTGCTAATATACTAACATACGAAGAGTGAGAAAGTCAGTATAAAAATCCAGACTCCACTGTTGCCCGGATGTAGTAGAAGCTAAAGAGTTTGAGCTTAGAAGTAGAGGAATCTGACCCAGAGAATACCCTAAATTCTTGGAAAGGAAACACAAACAGCAGATTTAAAGGGCTTATGATGGAGGAGTCATGGTAGGAGAGAACTTGGTTTTTGCAAAATCTCTAAACATTGAGTTATGTGTAAGTCTTTAGAGGCCAATTTGTTTAGTGTTTTACCTTTTGCAGTCCTGAAGGAAGAGATGTCACAGATAACCGCTTGGTGGTTCTCCTGGCCCGTAGGAGTGTATTTCCCTGGGTTATCTCCTCTGTCTCTGCCTCTACATCAAGTTGTATAGTCGCTTAGAGAAGGGAAAAAAGGAGTCTGTGAGGATCACAGTAAGGAACACATTCTTCCTATTAAAAAGTACACTATTCTTTGAAGACAGCATCACATGCTGCTTCAGTGTTTTTTTGTTGTTGTTTTGTTTCGTTTTTGGAGTTAGAAAATGGATTTGCTCTTCCCAATCTTACACTTTCTCCTGCACACATTTGCCTTTTGTTATGGTCATGACTTCAGTGGACACCAACCCAGTCTTGACAAGGTAGCCACCTCTCTCTCTCTTTGAGACTTAAGGTTTTCCCTGAACCATTGTGGAATTAGAAAAGTGACCTTCTTAACATCCAAGGCCCTCCCTTGAGTATTCATTGTAGATTAAAGCAAATGTTCTATCCTCCAGAAATGTGGCTCAAGGCTCAGTTATTTACATACCACGTGACTGGTCTTTCCCATATCCAAGAGCCAGGTGAACTTTGGATTCCTTTACATTTTAAAACATCAATTCAGTGCTTAACTCAATAAATGCATTTATAAAGGAAGCTTTAAAACACTACCAAAAATTTAAGACTAGTATCATAAATAGGCATTACAATTACTATGCTAAAAACAAAGCTATGTTATTTTTTTCGGAAGGCACTAAACATGAGGTTACTCTCTTTTTCTTAAAAAAATAAAAAGTGGGGATCACTAGCCAGGCGCGGTGGCACATGCCTATAATCCCAGCACTTTGGGAGGCCGAGGCGGGCGGAGATGGAGACCATCCTGGCCAAAAAGGGGAAACCCTGTCTCTACTAAAAATACAGAAATTAGCTGGGCATGGTGGTGTGCGCCTGTAGTCCCAGCTACTTGGGAGGCTGAGGCAGGAGAATTGCTTGAACCCGGAGGCAAAGTTTGCAATGAGCCGAGATCCCACCACTGCACTCCAGCTTGGTGACAGAGGGAGACTCCATCAAAAAAAAAAAAGCCACTAAATGAGACATTTCCCTGGTGTATTCAAAAGGATGACACCGTTGAGGAAAGGGTGTTTGCATTTGCTATGTGTTAGGATCACAATGAGGAACACTGTTCCTTCATGCTATGTGCACGCCTAAAATCAGCTTGTTGCTTCAAGTCCATTGATAAGGACTTCTCTGGGAGCCTCAGACCTCAATGAGTACATTAGCCTAATTGACACCTCCACTTGGCTTTTTGGCAGGGACCTCAAATCAGCAAGTCTAGCTGGAACTCATGACTTCCTTTTCAGTCCAGGTCCATTGCTCCTAATCTCAGTGAATGATGCCTCCACCTTCAAAGAAAGTGCTCAATCCAGATATTCTTCCCTCTCCCCTGCCCTCCACTGTCCAACTCTTCCCCAAATCTTGTAACTTCTACCTAAGCTTATTTCTCCCTTTATCTCCCCTTTCCCACTGCCATGACTAATCATCCAAGCTAACGTCATTCCTTGCCTGAAAGAATGTAAGGGTTCTTACTGTTCTTCCTGCATTTGTGCTTACGCTCATCTAATCCAATCTACACTATGCAGCCAAAGCTATCTTTTAAGAATGCAAATCAGATTATCTAAATCCCTAGGTTAAAAGTATCCAATGGCTTCTTATCACCCTTAGAAAAAAGTTAAAAATTCTCAACATGTCCTATGACAGACACTCTTACTACCCTATTAAACCAGCCTCTCCTTAGCTCTCTGTGTTCCAACCTCCCTGGATTTCTTTCATTTCCTAATTGTGCCTGGTGATCTCTTGATATCGTGACTTGAACATGCTCTCCCTTATTCCTGGAAACTATTCTCCTCCCTCCACTTTGTGTAAGCCATCCTCGTGTCTTAGCCATCCTCCAGATCTCAATTTAGTTGTCTCTTCCTTAGGGAAGCCTTTCCTGAGACCCTTCCCCTAAAGTTAGAGAACCCATGATTTCTTTCAATAGCATCCTGTGCTCCTGCTTTTGAAACAAATGTGATTTTCTGCATGTTTGAGAGCCCCTCAACGCTATAACTCCATGAGGGAGGGGCCATGTCTGCCCTATGTGCTACTCTGTCCCAAATATTATGGCTGTCATATGATAAGTACTTAGCAGATATTTGTTAAATAGATAAAAACATGTTTTGAAGGTCAGCAGGGAAAAGCAACTGGTTTTGGGCCACAACGAAGGGTAATAATATTTGAGCTACATCCTAAAGGATGAGCCTGTTTTCTGGAAAAAATCTTAGTTCATATTTGTTACTCCAACTAAGATAAAAATAAACCAGTGCACAGATTGAGAGTAGAAATTTGATCCTCTGTTTTCTGCTGGATTCTTCAATTCCAGCCCCAGAAATATAGAAGCATATCCTCTTTGTTATTTTCAACATAAATACACAGGTCAATCCATACCAGGTAATTGCTAGATGCTTGGATACCTGTATTAGTGACTGCTTTTTATAGAACAGAGAGTTTGTTTGAAATTAGTCAGCTGGAAACCATCAGGCTCTTTTTTTCCTGGAAAAAGCACACAACAGGTTTGTTGCCTGATCATGGCGTGTAAAATGTGAGGTTGTATGTACATTTACATATACTATAGGGCTGTATGTTTCCTGATTCTGTGCTGTGAAGGACATTAAAAAGCTACAGAGGTCATATAGGACAGTGAAATTATTCTGTATGATGCTATAATGGTGGATACGTGTCGTGACAGGATATGACATAAAAGTTTGTATTTGACAAATCCCACAGAACTGCACAATATAAACGGGGAACCCTAATGTAAACTTTAGTTAATAATAATAATATATCAGCCAGGTGTGGTGGCTCATGCCTATAATCCCTTTGGGAGGCTGAGGCAGGTGGATAATGAAGTCAGGAGTTTCAGACCAGCCTGGCCAATATGGTGAAACCCTGTTTCTACTAAAAATACAAAAATTAGCTGGGCGTGGTGGCATGCACCTGTAGTCCCAGCTACTCAGAAGGCCAAAGCAGAAGAATCACTTGAACTCAAGAGGTGGAGGTTGCAGTGAGCCGAGATCACACCACTGCACTCCAGCCTGGGTGACAGAGTGAGACTCTGTCTCAAAAATAAATACATAAATTAATAATAATAATAATATCAATATTGGTTCATCAATTGTAAATATACCACACTAAAGCAAGATGTTGATAACAGGAGAAGCTGTGGGGGTCAGGGAAGGGAGAGTATATATGGGAACTCTGTATTTTCTGTTTAATTTTTATGTAAATATAAAAGCACTATAAAAATAGACTTTTTTTTTTTTTTTTTTTTTTGAGACAGAGTCTCATTCTGTTTCCTAGGCTGGAGTGGAGTGGCATGATCTTGGCTCACTGCAATCTCTGCCTCCCAGATTCAAGCAATTCTCCCACCTCAGCTCCCCTAGTAGGGACTACAGGCACATGCCACCATGCCTGACTAATTTTGTGTGTGTGTGTGTATTTTTGTTCAAGATGGTTTCACCATGTTGCCCAGGCTGGACTTGAACTCCTAGGCTCAAGTGATCCACCTGCCTTGGCCTTCCAAAGAGCTGGGATTACAGGTGTGAGCCACTGCTCCTGGCCTAGACTTCATTAATTTTTTTTAAAAGCTACAGATGAGAATGCAAACATTGGTAGTATTGTTAGTCATAACTCATAGGATGCCAAATGACAGTATTGCTAGTTGCAAAAACAACTTAGTTAGCAGTTCAAATATTGATTCTTCCACACAGTACATAGAAAGTAGATGCAATAAAAACAAGCCTTCTTTATGACTTACCAGTTATACATTTTATTCATTTAATTCTCACTACCCCCTCCACTATTAGAAGTAGCATGTGAAAGTCTGCATCACTACTTTCTCCAGAAACAAAACCAAAAGTCCCCCTTGAGTCTGATTTTCCAAGGTATATGTATATGTATATATGAATATACATGCACTTATAGATGAATATTTGTGCATATATATTTAAATAAAAAGTGACTTTAAACTGATGAGACCATTGATTAATTGAACTAGGAGAAACCTCCAAGGAAATCCAATTCAGTGCTTCTCAAAAGGTATGAGCAAGGCTGGACATAGTGGCTCACACCTGTAATCCCAACACTTTGGGAGGCCAAGGCGAGCGGATCACCTGAGGTCAGGAGTTCAAGACCAGCTTGGCCAACATGGTGAAACCCCCTCTCTACTAAAAATACAAAAATTAGCTGGATGTGGTGGCATGCGCCTGTAGTTCCAGCTACTCAGGAGGCTGAGGCAGGAAAATTGCTTGAACCCAGGAGGCAGAGATTGCAGTGAGCCGAGATCATGCCGCTGCACTCCACCCTGGGAGACAAAGCAAGATTCCCTCTAAAATAAAAAACAAAAACAAAAAACAAAATGGTGTGAACATACAAGCTGACTGAGGATCTTGCTAAAGTACAGCTTCTGACTCAGAAGGGCCCAGGTAGGGCCTGAGATTCTGCATTTCAGACCAGCTCCTCAGGGATGGCATACTGGTGTAGCAAGAAAATTCATCCTAATTTCACTCTTCCGCTTGGCCTCAACCCAATGACAGATTGCCCAAATTTGATTACCATTCTCTGAGAGCTTTCTCATTTTTGTTGTAAGTAACTTGGGAGATGGAAGTTCCTTAACAATCCTAGGGAGAAGGCTCTGCGTGTTTGACAGGAGGGCTTCCTTATGGTCAGTGGAGCCCTCTTTGCTGGCACTTGCTGGCTGGCTTCTATACTTGTAGGATAGCATCCTCCCAAAAGCAGTCTTCACTTTTGTCAGCAAATTTCTTTTCTGATTTTGCTGGCTTTCATGAAATCCCATGTCATTCTCACTGGATGATTCCTCTTTAGGGACCAATACATTTTGTTTTAGTAAGTTGGTAGACACAGCTCTATGCCATCTAAACAAAATAGAAATAGTTCATATTAGGGAAACTGAAACGTTAAAAGTGAATAACTTTTAAATCATTAAAACATAAACTTCAAATGTGAACAAACTATATAATTTAAAAAAAAATGAAACTGGAGACCAAGAATCAAATCACAGAAAAATAAAGTCAAAGCAACTACTTGGTGTTTTGTTACCAAATTACAGTAATCAGGCCACTATTTAATTTAAACACAGTACTGTAAGAGGTAGGTTATATTATTATCTTCACTTTACTAACCAGTAAACGGAGACATAGGTTAAATTAATTTACCAAGGGCTGAATGCAGACTTTAATCCATGTCTGACTATTGGAATTCATTAACTTATATTGGCAAATTGGCAATCTTATTTCAATGAAAGTTTGAGATAGTTTTTGCTAGATTTGGCAGTTTCAAAGTGAAAGTAATAAAAGATGAGAGAATCTGCTAGGATAGTCAATAAGGAATAACCTCCAAGTCCCCATATATACTGCATTTACATAGAACACTCATTTAGATAACGTACTATTAACTCATATACAGTGACTATGTGTACCATCTTCATAATTTTGGCATATTTTATTACACACAATATTCTAAACAACAGACAACATTTCCTGATAGCTTTCTGTGTGCCAAACACTCTTCCAAGTGCTTTCATGTGTATAACATAATTAAATCTTTACATTCTCATCTCTACTTCACACCTGAAGATATTAAAGCTTGGAGAGATTAAATAATTTATGTCCAGACGATCTGATCCTGAGGTCTGTGTCGTTAACCACTATGCTAGAATATCACCTATACCATGATACAATTTTTACCTAATATCCTTCCTCAATTAACTATTTTTTAAAATACCCGTGAAATCTCAGGTGTTTTTTAAATTAAAATTTTAATGTTGAGATCATTATAATTTCACATGCAGTTTAAGAAATACAGGAAGATTCTGTGTGCTCTTTACCTAGTTTCCCCAAATGCTGACATCTTGCAAAACTATATTTTCACAATCAGAATGTTGACATTGATACAGTCAGGATACGAAATATTTCCGGTAACACCAGGATGCCTCATATTTTATAGCCACACCTGCTTTCCACTGGCCCCCTCTTTCTTAAACTGGCATCCACGAATCTGTCTTCTGTTTGCATAATTCTTGTCCTTTCAAGAATGTTATGTAAATGGAGATATACATCATGTAATTTTTTGAGATTTGCTTTGTTTTCGCTAAGCATAATTCTCTAGGCATTCATCCGGGTTTTGTGTACTAATTGTTCATATCTTTTTATTGCTGAGTAATAGTCCATGATATGAAGGTACCACATTTTGTTTAACTATTGACTAATTGAAAGATATTTGGGCTGTTTCCAGTTTGGGGCTATTATGAATAAAGCTGCTATAAACATTTTTGTATAGGTTTTGTATGAACATAAATCTTCATTTCTCTGGGTAAAATCTCAGGTTTTATTTTATGCTATTACATTATATTAAATATACAACATATTTCTTTTTTTTTTTGAGACGGAGTCTTGCTTTGTCATCAGGCTGGAGTGCAGTGGCGCAATCTTGGCTCACTGCAACCTCTGCCTCCTGGGTTCAAGTGATTCTTCTCCTTCAGCCTTCTGAGTAGCTGGGACCACTGGCACGTGCCACCAGGCCCGACTAATTTTTGTATTTTTAGTAGAGACGAGCTTTCGCCATGTTGGCCAGGATGGCCTTGATCTCTTGACCTTGTCATCTGCCCACCACGGCCTCCCAAAGTGCTGGGATTACAGGTGTGAGCCACCACGCCCGGCCATAACATATATTTCTAATATGAATTAAAACAAATTTATAACCATTAACAATGTTCTTTATATATTACCTAAAATATCTCATGTACCATCAGTAGCATCTGTACTACTCTCCAGGAAAACACTGTTCTAAATGGAACCTAAATCATTCTGCCTTTTTCTATAACTATACGTGGAAAGTAGTTTAGTGAGAGACCAGACCCTAAAGTTAAATGGTCTTGGTTAAACTCAGGACAATTCCTAACTCTGTTACCTTGGCCATTTTATGTAATCTCTATGAGCTTTGGTCTTCTCATTTGAAAATGGGCATAGTCTTTTCAGAATTGTGAAAATAAAAGGAAATAATTCATGTGTTTGGAACATTAAAGAGCATTCAATAAATGATGCTTTTTATTAGCATGTGGATCAGAATAGTGGGGAAAATGTAAAAAGCAAGGAGGGAACGCACACTAGATGGCAAAATAAGGCAGAGGCTAGCAGCCTCCCTTCTGGGACCAAGGAAATGAATCTCTGGGAGACCAGAAGCCTCCCTTCTGCAAATTTTACATATATGACTTCTAGGGGGTGCTATTCAATTTAGTCCTTAGGGTTGTGTATAGTTATAATGATTTTCTGGCAGACGGCAGTAAAATGTCCTGAGGAGGGAGCATCATTTCCTAATTTGCCTGAAGATAACTTATGGGCTAGTATTAATCTCCGGTAGACCCCTCTGAGACTCCTTTAATAATAATTTAATTTTTCTTTTGAGATAGAGTCTTGCTTTAGTGTTCAAGCTGGCGTGCAGTGCTGCGATCTCAGCCCACTGCAACCTCCGCCCCCTGGGTTCAAGCAATTCTCCTGTCACAGCCTCCAGGGTAGCTGGGATTACAGATGTGCACTACCACACCCACCTAATTTTTGTATTGTTAGTAGAGACGGGGTTTCATCATGTTGGCCAGGCTGGTCTTGAACTCCTGACCTCATGATCTGCCCATTTCAACCTCCCCAAGTGCTGGGATTACAGGCATGAGCCTGGCCAATAATTTAATTTTTAAGTGATTCTACTGCTGTAAACATGTACACACATACACTTTGACACAGAACAATGCAAATATAATTTCCAGAGATTCAGGTTTCCCGAAGACCATCCATGCAACGCCTCTGGTTAAAAGCCCAGTTCTAAGTGGTCTCAGAATCTCTAGAAGGTGTTCCCCATCCCCATCCTCCCCACCCTCATCTCCAATCTATCTAAAACATAATTAACAAAGGTGATTTTGCTCCAGAGCCTAGGAATACAACTGCTGCAACTTCTGGTATGAGCAGAACCCTCCCCTTCTTACGTTCTTAAATATTTTTGTGTTGGTAATGAATCTATTTGGTTGTATTGCTTCCCCCTGGAGCTCCTACATTTCATTGAAAGTGGAAATCTCTGTAGTATTTTGTTTTGTCCATGGAAGTTCCTAAGCTTGGCTTTTGGTGCTTCCAGGACTCATTAAAACACCTCACTTCTACATGTCTGAAGTACAGTCCATAGACCTGGTAAGAGAGAAGCACCAAGAAACTGGAAAATAAATCACCACACTGACTTTCCAAATTAAAATATATTATATTTTGGATGTTTCATACCTGTCTGTATGGTTTTTGTCATAGGCAAAAAATAGCAGGTCTAAGAGAGTTTTAATGTTACATTAAACAATGTGTCCACAGTGAAATGTGATTAGCACATATTTTAGCAGCCAAAATTGCTGGAATAGGAAAAAGAAAGCCTTGATCATGGACCCGTTTTGAAGAAGGCACTAATCGCTTTTCAAAATAATACGATTTTCATGGCACGTGAGATGTTGTCTAAAATTCCGATGCTGAAATATCAACATAGGATCAGTACCTATTTTGGTCTCCTATGCCACATTAAAACTCAATTTCAAGTGGAAAGGAAAGGTCTTCCCTGTTACAGTTAAGGCCTTTCTGATCATAAAATGAAGCTTACATTGTCGCACTAGATTTCTTGATCCAATGCAGTACCTTTTCAGCCAATCCATCCAGAGTCCTCACTTCTAAATGCAATGCTTAAAAAAACATGCCATCATGCAAAATCTGAAGACTCTCATTTGACAGAAAACGAGATGAATCTCTGTTACCCACCTTTCAATCCCCTTCCTTTTGAATGAGCCGTTTTTCTTCCTGAGTTGCTGGAATCTTCGGTACTGTCCAACTTTTCCATAGGCAATCTTAAAGGATTCTGGTAGATACAGCTGACGTCGGGCCATTGCTGTCAATTTCACTTGTAGTAGCCGTTTTGGATTCTTTTAGTTCTTGAACTTACAGACTTCAACACAAAGTCATTCAGTAACTGAGTGTACTGTCAAGATCTGGACTATTTGGAATAAAATACATAGGAAATTTTTAGAATCTTTCCCTTATTCCCTTCCAAGTGTTAGAGACATTATTTGTGGGACTGACCCTGTTTACAACTTCACAGAGGTCACCAATGATGTATTTGACAGAGCTGTGTGAAATTCCATAGCTCTTTGTGGAAGACTTCACAGATTCTCCAACAAGGCAAATGAAGAAATGATCTGATTGCCTCAACACGGGCATTTGGATAGGAAAAAAAACAAAAACCAAACCAAACCAGACAAAATAACATCCACTTACTAATTGACCACCACATTCAGGAGTGCATATTTGAACTCTGAGGGGAAGGGACCTGTGGGAATACCAATGATCTGTTGATTAACAAAAGTTGAGCTTCTGTTAGATCTCTCAGTTACAGCTGGTGGATATTCTCTGTGTCCCGTGGAATACATATGACAAGGCCAGCTGTTGTTTGGACATCTCAAAATGTACCCCAAGGGTGGTTTTCATTACATCTTGGAATTTTGTAGTGGTCTGTCAAAGTACATTGCTGAATTGAGGACCTGATCCATCCCTCCCTTCCAACATTGCCCCATTTATTTCGTGGTGAAGAGCGAATTCTGCCTGGAATGAAACTTCTTACCACAAGGTGGCAGCAGACACTAGGATTTATTCCTGCCACCCTCTGGCGCTTTGAGTTGTGCAGTCAGGTAACTAGAGGTTTGGGAAGAAAAACTCTTCTAGAAAGGTTCTGGAAGTTACAAGAATTACTCTGCTTTCTGTGTTTGCATTAATCAATAATCTGGAGTACACTTCTCAAGCTTTCAAGTGCACACGAATTTCCTAGAGGTCTTTTTAAGATGAAGATTTCAATACAGTACATCTGGGGTGGGATCCAAGAATCTGCACTCCTAACGAAGTTCCGGGTGATTCTGATGACGCTGGCCTGCACCTGTCGTAGTGCGGGTCTTGTACGTTTCAGTACTGGGGGGAAAGAGCTTTAAAATGGTCTCGAATGAAGTGTATAATGTTGAGGGACTAAGAGAGTGGATTTGGGAATTATGCCTGGATTCTCATTTCTAGCTTAGCTATGCGACCTTGGTCAATTCATTTTAACCTATTAATGCTTGTTTTCTCATCCCTAAAGTGGGAATATTCATAGTGCCCAAGCCATAGTCTTATGGCGAAATTCAAGCGAAATAGAAAGTCTGCTTCAGCAGGGAATGAGACCCAGGAATCCGTATTTTAGGAGACTGGGTGCAGATGTTCCTCTGTCCCACATTTGAGAAGTGCTGAAGTGGAGCGCATCTAACGAGCTTGGCCAAACGGACATGTGCTCCTCCCCAGTCTTTTTTCCTTCATCTGTTGCATCCTCAGAGCATGATAAATAACAAGTACTTGAATAAATGAATACATGAATAGTTTCTATAGCCACAGGCCAAATGTTTTTCATGCAATTATTGGCACTCCTGTCTTAATTCTGTTGTATTCTGTCAATTATCCAGATGAATGAGATGAATTTTTTCTTTTTTTCCTTTTTTGAGATGGAGTCTTGCTCTGTTGCTAGGCTGGAGTGCAGTGGCATGATCTTGCAACCTCCACCTCCTGGGTTCAAGCGATTCTCCTGCCTCAGCCTCCCGAGTAGCTAGGACTATAGGCATGCACCACCATGCCCAGCTAATTTTTATATTTTTAGTAGAGACAAAGTTTCACCATGTTGTCCAGGATGGTCTCGATCTGTTGACCTCGTGATCCGCCCGCCTCGGCCTCCCAAAGTGCTGTGATTTTAGGCATAAACCACCGCGCCCGGCCGAGATGAAATTTGTATTTTTTTATATTATTTATTTATTTATTTATTTTCGACCACTGTCAGAAAAGAGATGACTTTCATGCTAGGAAAGAGAGCTGCACGGGTATCTATGTTTGTACATGTGTGTGTGTGTGCGCATGTCTGCAGGTATGTGTGTATGTAATAGGCTGAAACATTTGCTGCTGTGGCTCCTGTGACAAAACTTGTAGGTTCCCAAAGGAGTCCTGAAGCAGATGGTAGAGCTAGAAAGAGTGGGATGGAGAGAAGGGTTAGAGTATAGAGAGACACCAATTTTGGGCTGTGTCTGGATTTACATTCTAGCTCTACCCCTTGCAAGCTTATGAGTCCTTGGGCAGGTGACAAAAACCTCTGTGGACCTTCATTTTCTTGTTTGTAAGATAGGAATCATAACTGCTACCTCCCAAGGTTCTTTTAATCATTCAGTTATTCAACAAATATTTGAATGCCTAGTGGTTGCCAGGCACCACCCTAGATACCTGGGATACTACAGTAAACAACACATGTGAAATCTCTGAACTCATTTAACTTAATATGCTGTGGGAAACACAGGTAACAAACAGGGAAATGAACATTTTAATTTCAGCTGGTAGTAAACACTATGAAGAAAGTAAAAGAGGATAATGGGCTAGAAGGACTGAGGATGAGGAGTGACTTTAGATGGGGTGTTAGGAAAGCCTGTCCAATGAGGTCATTGGTCCTGAATACAGAACAGGGAAAAGAGCCAATCGTGTGAAAACTGAGTGTGACCCAGGCAGGAGAAACAGCATGTAGCAGAGCCCTGAGGTGGAGGAAGCCCAGTGTCTTTGAAAATGCAGAAGAAAGCTAGGGTAGGTGGAGCAAAGAGAGGTAGATGTGTGTGATAAGCTGGAGAGAGGGCCAAACCTCTGGAGTCCTACAGATCAAATTAAAGATTTTGATCTTGATCTTCAGAGCAATGGGGAGTTGTGGATGGTTTTGTTTTGCTTTGTTTTTTTGAAACAGAGTCTTACTGTCACCGTGGCTGGCATGCAGTGGCACTATCTTGGCTCACTGCAACCTCTACCTCCCGGGTTCAAGCGATTCTTGTGCCTCAGTACCCTGAGTAGCTGGGGTTACAGGCGCACACCACCACGCCCAGCTAATTTTTTTGTATTTTGAGTAGAGACGAGGTTTCAACATGTTGCCCAGGCTGGTCTCAAATTCCTGAGCTCAGGCAATCTGCCCACCTCAGCTTCCCAAAGTGCTGAGATTACAGGTTTATTGAGGGTTTTTAAGGAACTTGTTCACATATTTATTTGAAGAAATGGGACTCGGTTGTGAAGAAAACGACTAGAATCCTTTCCCAGGATTTGGGCATTACAATTACATTACAATTCTAGTGGAGGACACAGACACCGATGTTAACCAATAGAAAAATTGTTTTGGGTACTGATAAAGAATGCTATGAGAAAAGTAGGAAAACAGAAACAAAATCAAAAAGAAGAAGAAAATAACAAAAAATAAATAAATAAAAATAAAAAGTAGGAAAACATGGTAGGAAGGGATGGGGAGTGGCACTCCTCCAAAATGATGAAGAAAGATCTCTTAAGGAGGTGGCGTTCGAAGTGAGACATTTAATGTTGAAAAAGAGACAAATTGTGCTGAGGTCTGGGAGAGGTATTTCGAAGACAGAAAACTATGTGAGCAAAGGTTCACAGGTAGGTGCAAACCAGGCATGTTTGAGGGCAGGAAGAAGACCAATGTGGTGGGAACATAGGTGACAGGGGAAGGCATAGTTATGCATAATATGTTTTAAAAGGTTGCTGTGTGCAGCTTGGAAAATACATTAGAGAGGAAAAAGTGAGTGTTGAAAACTCGTTAGGTAGGCACTTGGTCCAGCCCGGTGAGCGATGGTGAGGAGTACCAGAAGTGTGCGATTCAGGCGATATTTAAGAAGTGAAATACTGAAATGAACTGGGATATGGGGGATGATACAGTTTGGATATGTGTCCCTGAAATGACCTGGGATATGGGGGGTGATACAGTTTGGATATGTGTCCCTCAAATGAACTGGGATATGGGGGTTGATACAGTTTGGATATGTGTCCCTCAAATGAACTGCAATATGGGGGATGATACAGTTTGGATATGTGTCCCTGAAATGAACTGCGATATGGGGGATGAGACAGTTTGGATATGTGTCCCTGCCCAAATCTCACGTTGAAATGTAATTGCCAGTGTTGGAGGTAGGGCTGGTGGGAAGTGATTGGATCATGGAGCAGTTTCTCACCTCGTGATAGCAAGTGAATTCTTGCAAGATCTGGTTGTTTAAAAGAGCGTGGCACACCCCACTGTCTCTCTTGCCCCTGCTTTCACCTAGTGATGTGTAAGCTCCTACTTCACCTTCAGCCAGGATTGTAAGCTTCCAGAGGCCTCCCAGACAACAGATGCTGGTGCCATGCTTCCTGTACAGCCTGCAGAACCATGAGACAGTTAAACCTTTTTTCTAGTAAATTGCCCAGTCTCAGGTATTTCTTTATAATAATGCAAGAACAGCCTAATGCAGAGGGTGAATAGAGAGGAGATACTCAGTTGGGGTGTTAAGTTGTTGCTGCGGTCCAGTGGTTTAAGTAAGAGGGGGACAGTGGAACTAAAGAGAAGGACACCAGTCAACTCTCCTTGTCAACCACCCTTCACAGGACATGGCTTGGAGTTATCCCTGTGTGATCATTCCCTGGACATTTGTAAATGTCCCTCTGAAAAGCCAAAAAGCCAGCTGGAGCGAAACAAAATCTGGTCAAAACACAGTCTCCCTTGTTCTCAACATTATCCTTCCATTGAACATGTGTCTGAGATTGCATAATCCTATTCAGGTAACCATGACAACAGTTGACTCCTATTGAGATAGCAATTGATTGAAATCTCTAAGTCAGAGATTGCAAACATGAATACCTGCCGGAGCCAGGCAGAGAAATGTGAGAAGCGGTGGGTGGGGTACAAAAGGGAGGGTGGGAATTGTGGTAAACTGTAGAGTACTGGGCCAATCCAATTCTATTGAACTTCAAACCTTTAAGAAGCTTTGCACATTTAAAAATGTGATCTGCAGGCCATATTTAGCCTGTGGGTCACCAATTTGCTGCCTCCAGAGATGTTTTCATGTTAACTCTCCTCTGTTCAGTCAGGTCACTCCCATCAGTGCTCTTAAAGCTGATTTTCCCCCAGGCTTTAACTTAAACATATTCACTAGCATTCAGTTGGCTCTTGGTCCATTATTAGACTGTCTTTACATCTTCTCGCTATCTGGTTGCATACTAACTTTGCCTAGCAACTTGTAAGTCCTCTGCAAATTTGGTAAGCTGAGATTCTGGGTGAAGTAAATACACAGAGTAGAGCAGGACAATGAACTTTAGTGACCTGGAGTCATTATTAAACAGAATCTTTTAGAAAACATGTGAGTTTCCTGAAATGTCCTCACTAATTGTGGCCACCCCAGCTTTACCAGGATTTGGGAGACCTTTGCATGAGGGGAAATAGCAACTGAGGCTTTTTTTACCTGGCTCAAGCAAATCCTCTTGCAGAAGCTTTTGCCCTTTTGAAAGAAGGAGGCATCGCATTACAGATCACTCGCAAGAACTGTGTCGGGGGAAGCTTATACAGGGTGCCTGGAGACGCAGTGTTTCTCCTGGGAAGACTCCTCACCGAGGGGTGAGCTCCCCAGAAGTCAGCAAAGGTGCAGCTGGAGCAAAGTGTCTTCCAAGAGACAACAGGCTTTCAAGTAAATCATGCCTTTTTTAAGTTTGTTTTTTGTGTTGGTTGCTGCCCCAGGTAAGTATTTCTAACCTACAACTCACATAGCTTTGAAATAATTATTTGGTAGTCTATCAGTTGGTGTTTCCTCTCTAACTTCTCAGTGTTGGTCTTTGAAATTGTCCAGTGCTCTGGGCCATACCCCACTGGAAGGCCAACATACGAATCAAAATGTCCTCTCAGATGCTGTTGATATGAATGGGAATAAGCTCTTTGGAGCACAATTTGGAAATACCTGCTGGCATCTGAAATCTCCAGCCTCAGAGCCAGCATTCCACTTCTGGAAAGCTATCCTTCACAAGTACACAATGATATGAGGATATATTTAGGTGTATTTGTAATATAAAAACTAGAGGCAACCTATATGTCTACCAATGGAGGACTAAATAAATGGTACTCCAAACATACTATGGATAGTGGAGATGTTAAGAGAAGAAGGTTGGTCTGGGTGTTCTGACGTGCAGATAAGGAGGTAATCTGTGGTGTAGTGTGGAGTTCTGTGGAAACAGGATGTGCTAAAGCTATGAACACAAGAAAATCTTTTTAAAAAACCACCTATCTATAGTCGCATGCCAACAGGCACAGAAAATTCTGAAATAATGTATAACAAAGATCTAACAGTGATTATTTCTGGAGATTATGAGTGGAATTTGTAGAGCAGCAGAGGTGGGGAGAAATGTGTAGGAGATTTAAATTTTTTTACTTTATAGACTTTACTGTTTGACTTAGGAAAAGAAAATAAATTGCACTTATACTAAAAAATTGAACCTAAAAGTTTAAAAAGGAATCACCCAAATTTTGACTGCATAAATACTAAGACAAAGGTTTAAATAATTATTTTCTCTCGCTATGGCATGAATTGATTATTAAAATAACTCAGTTGATGATTTCAACCATTTGCTTCAGAATCAACCACTTCTACAGTCGGAAAAGAGCCAAACTGTATTGTTCAAAACAAAAAAGTCAAGTAAAATATGTCTACTCTTGTAAGAGTAAATGATAGGTATCTTAAAGACTGAAAGAGCTGATGAAATGTAAGAAATTTTTTTTTTCAACTTAGTTTGTTACATTTTGACTTTTTTGTGTGTTTGGGTAAAAAAAAAATTATTTTTTTAGACAGAGTTTCGCTTTTATTGCCCAGGCTGGAGTGAAGTCTCAGCTCACTGCAACCTCTGTCTCCTGGGTTCAAGTGGTTCTCCAGCCTCAGCCTCCTGAGTAGCTCAGATTACAGGCGTGTACCACCCTGCCCGGCTAATTTTGTATTTTTAGTAGAGACAGGATTTCACCATGTTGGTCAGGCTGGTCTTGAACTCCTGACTTCAGATGATCCGCCCACCTCGGCCTCCCAAAGTGCTGGGATTACAGGCATGAGCCACTATGCCCAGCGGGTAAAGAGTTTTATCTTGAACCTGGAGTCACACACTGGAGATGCTCAGACATGTTTGACCTATAGCAAGGCTGCAGACGGCATGTGACCCAGGAGAGCTTTGAATGTGGCCTAACACAAATTTGTAAACTTTCTTAAAACATTATGAGATGTGTGTGTGTGTGTGTGTGTGTGTGTGTGTGTGTGTGTGATTTAAAGTTTTTTTGTTTTTTTTTTTTTAGCTCATCAGCTATCGCTTGAGTTAGTGTATTTTATGTGTGGCCCAAGACAATTCTACTCCTTCCAGTGTGGCTCAGGGGAGACAAAAGTTTGGACACCCCTGGCCTACAGGATGTTTTGAATATGAGAAGGTTTCACATAAAAATCTCCATTTCAGGACCCTCAGAAAAAATAAGAGTCCCTGGCAACTCAGCCCACATCCTCGTATAGGCAAAGGAGTGGCAGCTGTGGTGGGTGGGAACACACTCTAGGTTTACTGCAGTCGCTACAGCTCCCAGGTGTTCTACACCAGCCGTCAAGCATTATTTCACAATCTCCACGAACAGAGTTCAACTAGCTTTTTAAAAAACATTTAAATTGATTTTATACCATTTTTTTCTGTTGGTTCTGTCTTTCTGGAGGTCAACTTTTGTTGGTCTTTAACCTCCTCTTGTCCTTGGGTATGAGGAGGCAGCCTCTCAGTGTCCATCATTCTGAGGTCACCTGCCAGCATCAGTCTCCATCATTCTGAGGTCACCTGCCAGCATCAGTCTCCATCATTCTGTGAGGTCACCTGCCAGCATTTTCACATCGCATTCTGTATTTTTTCACAATTTCTCTCTGTGATACAGCTATGAGCCTACTGTCATTTTTATTCTTTTTATTTTATCCTAGAGAAGGGGTCTTGCTATACTTCCCAGGTTGAACTCAGGCTCAAGTGATCCTCCCACCTCAGCCTCCCAAGTAGTCGGGACTACAGGTGTGGGCCAGTGTGCCCGGCTCTATTCTTTTTATTTTTACTTATTGACTTAATTTCAGAAAGTGAAGCGTTCTTTATGTGACTATTTTGACTGGAAATACATAATAAAATGCCAACTCTACTTACTTAAATAACGGTTTGGGCTGAGTGTGGTGGCTCACACCTGTAATCCCAACACTTTGGGAGGCCGAGGTGGGTGGATCACTTGAGGTCAGGAGTTTGAAACCAGCCTGGGCATCATGACAAAAGCCCATCTCTACTGAAAACACAGAAATTCGTCAGGCATGGTGGTGTGCACGCCTGTAATTCCAGCTACTCAGGAGGCTGAGGCACAAGAATTGCTTGAACCCGGGAGGTGGAGGTTGCAGTGAGCCGAGATCATGCCACTGCACTCCAGCCTGGGTGAGGGAGTGAGACTCTGCCTCAAACAAAACAAAACAAAACCAGTTTTGTGGGTGGGTTGATATTCTCTGAAAATTATGATCCTCTTTTTTAGAGATTATCATATGTTTAGGAATTGAGATTGTTTTTCAGAATGTGTCTTTAGTGGAAAATAAAATTATTCCCAAGTTTCTCAGCACATGCAAATATATTGAAGAAAAACCTAAAATCAATTCACTCTTTAATGCAATGGCAACAAGACATCACTGAATACAGATATAAGCCATCATTGACGTGGCCCCAACTGCAGAATTGAATAGAGAATCAGAACCATCAAAATGACATGTAGTAGCAAGTTTTCAAGTGCATTTCATGTCAGAATAATAAGGTCTTTACCCATAGGTCAATAGGATTGGTCTACTTCAGTTAGCACAAGAGAATGATTTTATGTATTCATTTATTCACCTAATCATTCCACAAATATCTATTAAGTGCCTACTATGAAGAGACATTGTTCTTGGTACTGAGCATACAGCAAGGAACAGATGAAAGTTCCCTATTTCGTGACACTTGTATTTTAAGTTGGAGGGAGATAAGGAGGAGGCAAAAAATGAACAAATAATATGTGAAATTTTAAGAGATGAGAAGTATCTGCAGGTATGGGAAATGTTTTTATTTGGCCTTAGAAGACCTCTCTGATATAGTGGCATTATATTAGGTTGGTACAAATGTAATTGTGGTTTTTGCCATTCCTTTTTTTTTTTTGAAATGAAGTCTTGCTCTGTCGCCCAGGTTGGAGTGCAGTGGCGTGATCTCAGCTCACTGCAACCTACACATCCTGGGTTCAAATGATTCTTCTGCCTCAGCCTTCTGAGTAACTGGGATTACAGGCATCCGCCACCATACCCAGTTAATTTTTTGTATTGTTAGTAGAGATGGGGTTTCACTTTGTTAGCCAGGCTGGCCTTGAACTACTGACCCCAAGTGATTCACCTGCCTTGGCCTCTCAAAGTGCTGGATTACAGGCATGAGCCACCACGCCTGGCCTGCCATTACTTCGAATGGCAAAAACCTGCATATGTTTATGCCAACCTAATAGTACAGACCTGTGGGAAATGAATAAATGAGTCAAGGAGAGATCCAGGGAAGATGAACTTTGGATGAGGAGAATGATAGGGCAAAGTCCCTGTGGCACAGCCTGATTGATATGTGCAAAGAACAGAAAGGCCTGTGTGGCTAGAACAGAGGGAGGGAGGGCAAGAGTGGTAGAATATGAGGCCAGGCAGATAACAAAGGGCCTAGCATGCGGGATCTGGAGGCCAGTGTAGGTGTTTGGCCTTTTACTCTGTGTGAGATGAGAAGCTCTTAGAGGATTTTGAGGAAAGGAATAATGTTACCTGATTTCTGGTTTAGCACACTGGCACATTCACTATGGGTAGTTGATCATGTAGATATCCTTACTGATATTTTCTTATGTAGTCGAAATAACCCCCGTATTAATTTTCTTTTCATGTTGCAACAGATTATCCCAAACTTGATGATGCCTTAAAATGGCATAAATTTGTTTTACAGTTCTGTAGTTAGAAGTCTGACATGGGTCTCACTGGGCAGAACTCAGAGTGTTGGCAAGGCCGTGCTCCCTTCTGGAGGCTCCAGGGGTGAATCTGCTTCCTCGCCTGTTTCAGCTTCTCAAGGCTGCCTGCATTCCTTGGCTCATGACCCAACCCCCTTTGTCTATCCTATAAGCCAGCAACGTTGCGTCTTTCTGACCATGCTTCTTTTTTCTGACTCTCTTCATACTTTTAAGGACCCTTGTGATCACACTGGGTCAACCCAGATAACCCAGTGTAGTTCCCCATCTCAAGAGCCCTAATTTATTCACACTTCTGTTCCCTTTGCCATATAAATTAACACATTCCAGCTGGGCACAGTGGCTCATGCCTGTAATCCCAGAACTTTGGGAGGCTGAGGCAAGCAGATCACCTAAGGTCAGGAGTTTGAGACCAGCCTGGGCAACATAGTGAAACCTCATCTCTACTAAAAACATAAAAATTAGCAGGATGTGGTGGTGGGTACCTGTAATTCCAGCTACTTGAAAGGCTGAGCCAGGAGAATTGTTTGAACCTGGGAGGCAGAGGTTACAGTGAGCCCAGATCGCACCACTGTACTCCAGCCTGGGTGACAGAGCAAGGCTTCATCTCAAAAACAAAACAAAATAAAACAAAAAAACACATTCCCAGATTCTGGGGATTAGGAAGTACTTGTCTTTAACATAGGGAGTGGTGAGGGGAGGATTATTCTATCACATCCCCAAGCATCATTACTTTGCTAAATAATCACAGTCTCCCACCTCCAACATAGTCATATATCCCTAATAGAATGCAAATTTCGGCCATGGAGTAAAAGTTCTGAATAAGGTTTTGTGATGTGGTTCCAGAGGGAAGTCAATAAGCAAAAATAAAAAATATCTAGTTAACAAATCTTATGGTTCAGAAATTTTCAGATCATTGCTTTAACAGAAAGGTTGTATGTATCCTAAAGCATACTTTTGGAAGTAGAAGATAATTTTTTGGTTCAGGAAAGAGGATGGCAAAAATATATATGAGTGGAGAGAGGCTTGCAGCCACTTTCATGAAATAGATTCATGAAGTCTGGGAGAGGAAAGATTCCTTTGACGGAAACCAAAAAAAAAAAAAAAAAAAAAAGCAGGTTAATTCTCCAGCACTTCAGTGTCAGAGGACCCCACTGGTACTAACAGATGGAACTGGGCCAGTGTGCACTGAAATGGTAAGAGTGGAAGGGATGTGGGTGGGGGACTGAAAGTGTCTGCCTCATTGCTCTTTCTAGATAAATCACACTACCTATTGGACTGAGTGTACCTAGGCAGGGAGTCAAGGGGAAGGTATGAGGCCCTATTCATCCTTGTGAATTTCTTAAGTTATAACTAATACCTAGGGGCCTACCTTACCATTCAATAAAAGCTTGGCCAACTAAATTGGAAGAGAGGTTTTAATTTGGGAATGAAGAGGTAATAGGACCTGAATTCAGGGCTCTTTAAAAAAATTATTTGCTTTTTCCAAAGGCGTTCTGAGAGTCTGGCCTTAGTCTACCTTTGCTAAAACCTTCACTGTAAAGAAAAAGCTCAGTTGAAATTAAAGGAGCAGAGAACAAATAAAAGAGGGAGAAAGAAGAAAAGAGAGAAAAATACAAAGTAAGCCAGCACAGTAGGACTTTCTGTTTCCAAACGCGTTGTGACTTCAAGCATTGAGTAATTTCCTGACGCCATAGGGTTAGACAGAAATGTGAGTAAGAATATTTCCCTAAATGACCTTATTCCATAAAGTAATAATTGTTCCCTAAATGACATTATTCCATACAATTATTATTATTATTGTATGGACTAAGGTCATTTAGGGAACTATTTTTACCCACATATCATATATCCTGTCTAATAAAACATAATGAATGTATGTAAAAAGAAACCTTACATTTTCTATGAGAATGAATGACAAATCATAGTGGCCAATAATCTATATCACTTATGTCTTAAGTAACAATGAGCAGCTTTCTAACTGGTCCAGCCAGAGGCTTCTTATTGAGTGACGGTTGACTTCTAGTGTCAGAGAAGATGAGTTGCTTGTCCAAGTGGTCATATATCCAATAAGATGCAGAATTAGGATCTGAGCCAAAATCTGCTTGATTAAAAAGTTCATTCATCGTGTTGTTCTCCTCCTTCCTCCCCAGAGCTATTGTTCAGTTGTTTGAGAACCTTCTCAAATTTTGACATTCTGAACACTTTTTCTTTTCTTTTTTTCTGGGGGATGAAGTTTCGCTCTTATTGCCTAGGCTGGAGTGTAACGGGGCGATCTTGGCTCACTGCAACCTCTGCCTCCTGAGTTCAAGCGATTCTCCTGCCTCAGCCTACCAAGTAGCTGGGATTACAGGCACCCACCACCACACCTGACTAATTTTTGTATTTTTAGTAGAGACAGGATTTCACTATGTTGGCCAGGCTGTTCCCAAACTCTCAGACCTCAGGTGATCTACTCGCCTCGGCCTCCCAAAGTGCTGGGATTACAGGTGTGAGCCACCACGTCTGGCCAAACTTTTGCTTTCTCAAATTTTTATCCATGAGAAGTTCACCTTGAATCATGAAAGCATCTCAGTCATTTGAGAACATGAGATTTGGTTCCAGCAAGTCAAGTTTTGGGTTCAAATCCTGACTCTGCCATTGATTAGCTATATAACATAAGATCACTTGGTGTTTCTGTGTCTCAGTATTCTCATGTGGAAAACAGAAGTGATAATAATAGTATGCTTCACCCAAGGGTTGTTGTGAGAGTTAAATGAAAAAAATGTGGGTGAAAGAATGTCATACAGATGATCGTTTATATTATTTATTATTCATTCAACAAATATGTATGAGGTATTCTTATTCAGTTATCCAAATAAACACATTCTTTGCTGTTAGAATCCACCTGAACTAAAGGAAATTACAAAGGCAATACGATGTGTCAAATGTCACGATGGGGTAACATACAAACACTGAGAAGGAATACCGAAGCAGAATCAGGCAGGCCAGGAATGCATTTCTGAAGAAAGTGATGTCTAAGGGCCAACTGAAGAATGGGTAGAATTTTAGGAAGGGAAAAAAGCTGTAGAAAAATATATATAATTGTTTAGAGGTGGACTAGAGAAATAGAAAGAATTTGAGATAATCGAAACAGAGCATGTGCCATCATGCTTGGCTAATTTTGTATTTTCAGTAGAAATGGGGTTTCTCCATGTTGGTCAGGCTGGTCTCAAAATCCCAACCTCATGTGATCTGCTCGCCTCAGCTTCCCAAAGTGCTGTGATTGCAGGCGTGAGCCACCGTGACCGGTGACAGAAGACCTTTCTAAACTTCAGTATTTATCTTCATTAACTGATGATATCTGATTTGCCTGATACTCTTTTCTTACTGAAATGGCCACTGCAATATTCTTTATGTTTTGTTGTACATTGCAAAACATTATTTTATCACTTTGCCTTAGTTCAGATTCTCTCGAAAGCCGACACTAAGGGAATGGTTCCAGTGGAAGTACTGTAATTAACTTGGGAACTAATCCTAGGAAACACCCGGAGAGAGTTAAGGAAGCCAGACAATGAATGGTAGACAACGGATAAAGGGTGTGTTGTCAAGCATGTTAACAATGAGGGCAACCAGAGCTCAATTTCACTGGGGCACTCAGGGATCCAGTGTGGAAGCATACTTCAGTGTACTTATCCACAGTGGAGGGTGAGGAAGCTGAGGTATTTGATCACCATGTCCCTGTTGGCCATTGGTTGAGGACAGCTTCCACGGGCCTTCACTCTCTGGCTTATCCTTTGTGTATAGGAGAAGCTGCTCTCCAGGCAGAATTGTAGAAGTAGCATTCCACTTGTGGAGGTGAGTTTGGAGGAAATGGGGGCAGGGCAATGAGCATCTGCTACACATATTTTTTAAAGTATATTAAAAAAAATCAATCAAATAAAAAAGAATAAAAGATCCGCCCTTGTTGGGAGATAGTTCTCTGTGGGTCTCTTGCACTTCTGTACATCTTGTGAGCAGAGGCACTGGCTGCCTTTGTTCTGGACAATCTTTTTCAAGGATGTTTAAATAGTAATAGAGATATTATTTTCCTCTGAAGCAGAGGATGGTTTGTTTAGCATCCAGTATAATAAAGTAATTTTCTCCCTCCAGGTCAAACGTCAGGCAGGCTTACTGCTCATTTTATAAGACCTGGGTTCTTAAGTTAAGGGTTTCTCAACTGTGATATAAATGCAAACCCAAAGCCTGCATAGCATCTACTTAGGCCATTGGTTTTTGCCCCCATGGGGCCTGAGGAATAAAGAGAAACGATGTGAACATGAAGCTCATGCTGGTTGCTGAGCCATGAGTAATAAAGTCCTTTGTCTCGGACCCAGAAGTTTTGTGTTTTCTGCCAACCTCTGTAAAATTGCAATATGGTAACTTGTAGGGTAACTGCTGAAATCTTTCTCAACTCTTGATCACCCTAGCAAGACAACTCAACTGATTTGTAAGACATTTAATTTAAAACGTAACTTCTAATTTAATAAAAAAATTTAAGAAAAAAAAAAGTATTTATTGCAGTTTTCCTTTGTGGTTTTAAAATACAAAAGAGGTTGGGAAGCCTTGTAGAAACGCTCATTAAAAAGCCAACTTTTGTGTTTCCTCTAAGATGTTCTACCTTTTCCAAATTTTGTCATCGAGAATGCCAAACCTCTTCTGGAAAATGCCTCTGAACATACACAGGTTGCCAAAATCACTGTGTCCATCTCACCTCATGCTTCTCTGGTTGGAGATCCTGTTATTATTAATGCAAGTCCTGCAGTCCATCCATTTGTGCTGTCGCGCAGATCCACACATTTTTGGGAAGTAAGTATGTTGGCAAACAGTATTATCACTTGACACCACAGGGCTCTAAAATGAAATATCGTTCTCTTTTTTCTTCTACTGTATGTTATTAATTTGGTGACCACTCTTTGGAACCCTATTATATGTCAGACACTCTAAAAATCATTGGGGACATCAAGATCCATTTACTTCACAAGCAATTATTAAGAGAAATGCCAGATATAGTATGCACCTAAAGTAAAATAAATAAATACGTACATAAAAAGAATCTACTTAGACACAGGGAATTTCTTGCCTTCATGGAATTGACTTGTTCATAGGGAGACATACTAATCAAGTGAATACACCCAAAAATATTAGGTTAGTCTAAATGTAATTGTGGCTCTTGCCATTACTTTCAATGGCAAAAACTGCAATTACATTTGCATTAACCTCATATAAAATTGTAAATGCAATAACAGCCAGGAAAGGCAGACTCACAGTTCTGCGGGAGCCCCCAAAGGGGACATTTTAACTGGTCAGACTTCCCTGAGGAAGAGCTACATGAAAAGCAGTCCGAAGAATGCATAGGAATTAAATAGATAAAGAAGAAAAGAGCATCGCAGGCAGAGGGAGCAGCATGTGTGAAGGCCCTGTAGCAAGAAGGAAGGAGCATGGTAAAAAGCCAGGACTGAGGGATCGACAGACAGGAGCCCAAGGGAAAGCGTGGTGGGAGACTATACTGCAAAGGAGATGGGGGGTGGTGGGGCCGAGCCTGCGGTGTCTGTGAGCCATGTTAGGAAGTTTTGTTTACCTAGATGGCTATATCATGCCCAGCTAGATATAATATAGCTAATTTTTCCTTCTGGATCAAAGTTTAGGCAGGCTGATTGTTCATTATAAGACAGGGGTCCCCAACCCCCAGGCCACGAGCCAGTATCAGTCCATGGCCCGTCAGGAACTGGGCTACACACACAAGGTGAGCTTCTGCCGGCAAGCGAAGCTTCCTCTGTATTTACAGCTGTTCCGCATCGCTCGAATTACCGCCTGAGCTCTGCCTCTTGTCAGATCAGTGGGCATGAGGTTCTCACAGGGCCGTGAACCCTATTGTGAATTGCTCACTGGCAGGATCTAGGTTGTGCACTCCTTATGAGAACCTAATGCTTGGTTACCTGTCACTGTCTCCCGTCACCCGCAGATGGGACCATCTAGTTGCGGGTAAACAAGTTTAGGACCCACTGTTTCTACATTATGGTGAGTTGTATAATAATTTTACTAAATATTATAATCTAATAATAATAGAAATAAAGTGCCCAGTAAATGTAATGATCTTGAATCATCCTGAAACCATTCCCACCCAGTTTGTGGAAATTGTCTTCCATAAAACCAGTCCCTGGTGCCAAAAAGGTTGGGGACTGCTGTTATAAGAGCTCCAGGTTCCCGGGAGAGATCCGAGATGGCCGACTACTAGCAGCTCAGGATTGTAGCTCCCAGAGAAAGCACACAGAACGAGAGGACGCCACATTTTTAGAAGAATTTTTGTTGCTTACAGACTAGGATTCCCAGCGGAGGAGCCCCGTGAGTCGCCAGCACGACCCTTGTGGCTGGCGTGGCAGTTTTGCTGACGCTTCGGCGCGGCGGTTCTCGGTGCAGAGTAAACGGGACTAGCGTCCCTTTTGATCGACGTTTGGATCTCCGGGAAGGCGAGCAGGGAAGCCAGACCGGAGATCCCCCGAGCAGAAAAGCACCACGAATCTTAATGCCGCGG